>JASPKP010002884.1:0-21574 GCA_030674155.1 Stramonita haemastoma | reverse complement strand
TTGTGTGAAAGGTGTTTTTGGTGGGTTTTGAATTGTTGGGGGGATGGGGTGGGTTTGGGGTGGTATTTGCTGGTTATTTGGGTTTTTGGGTTTTTGTGGGTGGGGTGGAAGGATTGGGGGCCTGTGGTGTTTATGTTATGTTGTGGGTGGTGTGGTATGTATGGAGTGAGTGTGTGGGGTGTGGTGTAGGGTTTAAGGGTGGGTAAAGCGGGTGTAGGTTTTGTTGTTGGTGCGTGTTTTTGGGAGGGGGTTTTCTGTCTAGGGGGGGTTTTGGTAAACGCTTGGGGGGTTTTGGGTGTTCTGGTTTGGTTGTCGTTTTTTGGGGAAAGGGGTGGATGCTGTGGTGGATGGGTGGTGTGGGTTTTTGGGGTTTGGGGGAGGTGGTGTGGGGTTGTTGAGTAGGTGGGGTGTTTTTTGTGTGTCATGGGTGGTGTGGTTTTCTGCGGAAAAAATAAGCGAAGGGGGAAAGGGTTTGGGTAAAAAGTACGGTATGGTATGGGGGGGAGTGGGGGGGGTGGGCAAAGGGTGGTGTTGTGGTGGGGGGTGTGGTGGGGGTTTTGGGTTTGGTATTTTTTATGGTATGTTGGGGGAATTTAAAATGTTTTGGTTGTGGTGAAGTGTGGAGTGGTGGGGCCCTTTTGGTGTGGAGTGGTGTGGTGTTGGGGGGGGTGGGGGGGGTGTAGTGTGGAGTGATGTGGGGTGTAGTGTGGATTTTGATGGGGGGTGTGGTTTTGGTGGGGGTTTTGGATTGGCTTGGGTGTTTTTGGGTTGTGGGGTTGGGGTTTGTGGGTTTTGGGTTTTTGTATGTAGTTTTTTTTTGGAATAAAGTGTGGGGGGTGGGTTGGTGTATGTGTGTGACAGCGGGAAAAGGGGGTCTGTGTTTTTAAGTGCATTGTGTGGGTTTTGAGGTGGGGTTGGGTGGGGTGTTTGGGGGGTGTGGTGTGTGTGAGTGTGTGTGGGTATGTGTGTGTGTGTATGTGGGGCGTGGGGTTTTTGCAAATGCAAGGCTGGGGTATGGGTGGGGGTCTGTGTTTTTTTTTTTTTTTGATAATGAATATGCACTCTTGTGGTTTTTTTTTCCCTCTGGGTCCCCTTTTTTGTGTTGAAGTTTTTTTTAAAATTTAAAATTTTCCCCACCAGCAACAATGGCCTCTATTTTAAAACCAAAGGCAGAAAAGAATTTTAAAGGAATGCGAAAGTTTTTCTGGGTTTTTGTTTTTGCGCCAGTGTGTGTGTGTGGGTGTGTGTTGTGTGTGGGGTGTGTGTGTGGGGTGTGTGTTGTGAGAGTTTTGGGGTGTCTTTTGAGTGTTAGTTTGGAAAATGATAAATTTTCAATAAATTTGTTTTTGTCATGCTTTTTCATTTTTGAAAAGGCCCAATCACTGCTGTTGCAAATTTTTTGGTTTTTAAAGGGACACTACCCTAAACAAAAATTATATGTTTACTACTTACAAAACGATTTTGTTACCCTTGAAAAGAAAACACAGAAATGAAGAAAAAACCCAAAAGCGGGTCCTTGAAACTGGGGGTTAAAATTGTGTGTGGGTGTGTGTGTGTGTGTGTTTTGTGGTGTGTGTGTGTGGGGGTTGTTTGTGGGTGGGGGTTTGGTGTGGGTGAGTTGGTGTGGGGCGTGTTTTGTGTTTTGGGGGGTGTAGTGGTGTTATTTTTTTTGGTTTTCCCCCCCCCCCCCCCCCCCTGGGGGTGGGTGAGAGAGGGGGAAAAAATGGGGGTGGTACGGTGTGTTGGTGTGTTGCGGGGTTGATGGGTGTGGGGTTTGGGTGTTTGTGGTGTGGTGTTGGTGGTAAAAGCTGTGTAGGGGGAAAAGGTTTGTGGATTTTTGGGGGTAGAATTGTGAGGGTGAGGGTCATGGGTGGTGCAAGTGGGGTTGGGGGCCCTGTGGGGGGAAGTGGTGGGGGAAGCTTTGGGGAGTGCAAGTGGGGTTAGGGGGGGGGAGGTTTGGTGGGGAAATTGTTGGTGGGGTTCCGTGGGGTTTTTGGGGTGGTTTTGGGCATGGGTTTGATGGGGGTTTAAAATTGTAAAATTTTTTAAGAATGGTGTGTGGGTTTTCCGGGGGGTGCTGGTTTGTGGGGGGGGTGGGGGTGTGCCCGGGGGTGGTGGTGGGTGGGGGTGCTTTGGTTTTGGTGGGGGTCAGTATAAAGGTGTGGGTGGGGGGGGGTTGTGGGGTTGGGTGGGGGTTTGGTTTGGGGGTGATGTGGGTGTAGGGTTTGTTGATTCCCAAAAAGGCCGGGGGGGTCATGGAGTTTTTTATATAAGTGGTTGGTGTGGTTTTGGGGTGGTGTATTTTTGGTGCTGGGGGTTTGCAAATTGTGGGTGATGCATGTGGTTTGGTAAAGTTATTTTGGGTTTTTTGAGGGGGGGTTTGGGGGTTTGATGTAAAGGTGTGGTGTGAGGGTGGGAGGGGTTTTTGGGGTGTGGGGTGATATGGGTGGTTTTAGGTGATGTGGGGTGGGTGTTGGTTTGGTTTAAAGCGGGTGTGTGTGAAGGTAGGATTTTCTCCCAATTTTTAGTGAATGTTCAATGACTTTCTGACACTGTTTTCTAAAATTTTTTTTCCAAATATTTCCTTTTTTTGATAAACAATAGTTTTTCATGTTTTAATGGTTTTTAAAATTTTGGGGTTTAAAAATGGGGAAAAACTATGGGTTTTTTTTCTTAAGTTTTTTCTTCTTCAAAAAGGGTGCCCATATGACTTAAAGGGGCTTCCCAATGTCCACCCCTTTAAATTTTTTAACCCCTTTGAAAAAGAATTTTTGGCCCAGAATAGTTTGCCTTGTTGCCCCTTTAATTTCCTTACGGGAAAGGGTCAGAAGACACTTTGCAGTACACACAGGGGGTCACAGAGAGATTAAAGATGCAGAAAGCAAAAAAAGCCGATTTTTTGAAAAGGGGTGTTTAATTTTTTAAACAAAAAAACCCCAAGCGGGCCCTTCCCCTCCCCCAGCAATTTTAAAAATGGTTTTTTTGGCCCAGGCCCAAAAATAGTTTTTTTTGAAGAAAAAATTTAGTACCCCCCAATCTTTCTTGGTTTTTGAGGGTTTTCTTTTTTTGTGGTTCAACCTTTGGGGTTTTAGGGGAAACCCCCCTTTGGCATTATTTTAATTTTTTACAAAGGAAGGGTGCATTTTCCGAAAATTTGCATTTTTTATTTGCATTTCGGGGCCCCAGAGAGAGAGGGGTTTGTGTGTTTTGTGGTCTGTGTCTGTGTTTGATGGGTGTGTGTGTGTGGGTGAGTATGTTTTGTTGATTAGGGATACTAGGGAAATTTTTCAGGGGGTTTGAGAAAAATAAACACAAAAAAATAAGAAAAAAAGGGGGGGGAAGTGAGTTTAAAAAAAACATTGAAAAGACTATCTGCAAAATGATTGGCGAAGGGGGGAAATTTTGAAAGAGAAAAATGAAAAATTGGGGAAAAACAAAAAAATTTTAATGGGGGAGAGGGGTTAAAAGAAAGGGGGGCCCGGGGGGGTTAAAAACCAAAAAAAAACAAAACGAAAAAACGTTTACATGAATTTGAAAAAAATTTTTAAATCCCCAACCCCCTTGCCAACTTTAAATGTGTGTGTTGTGTGTGTGTGTGTTTTGTGTGTGTGCGTGTTTTGTGTGTGTGGGGGTTGTGTGTGGGGTTGTGTTTTCATACAAAAAGGGTTTAAATGAAAAATGTATGGATGTTTTTGAATTTTCACTTTTTTTTGGGGTTTTTAAAAGGACCTTACTTTTTTTTTTTTTCAAAAAAAAACTTCAAAAAGGTTTGAATCTAAAAAAACCAACCTTTTTTAACTTTTTATTTCAGGTCTTCATCATCATAAAAGAAAAATTTTTGCGGGCAATTTTCTCAAAAATGGTATTTGACCCCAAAAATACCCAAATTTGCTTTAAAAATGTTACAAACGGGGAAAACTAATTTTGGATTATCCCCCTGTGGTTTCCCTTTGTGGGAACATGGGCCAAAACCCAAAAATCCCCCCAAAAACGGACTCAGTTCGGGGGATCCTTTTTCACCCTCGGCCATTGTCTTTCCCGGCGGGCCTTGTCTTGTTCAGTGTTCTGGCCCAAGGTTTTTTTTTTGGTTTCGACCTATTTCCCATTTTCCCCTTGGGGGTAAGGCTTGGGGGAGCATAGGGCCCGGTTCCATCCCCTTTTTTGGGATCCTCCCTCGATTGGAGGGGTTCTGGTCCTGCCCCAAATAGTTCTTTGTTTGGGAAAATTAAAATTTGGGCCCCCAATTTGATACCAAGGATGTTCCTAAGAACTTTGGTGAATGTCTGGGGGTTTGTGGGTGTTGGTCTTTGTTCCCCCGAAAGGTTTTGACCCCTTTCAGGGGAAACCAAATTGACTTTGGTGTTGAATATCCTTTTTCTTGTTGTGGGTGTGAGGGCGGGTTGATCCCCAGATTGGGGCGGAAGGGGGGTTAAAGGCCCAGGGACGGGCCCTTTTATTTTTTTTTTCCGGTCCTTGTTTGTCTTCGTCGGGCCCCTTTTTCTTTTTTTGGGACTCTCCCCAGATAGGTAAATTTGTAAACTTTTTTTTCCCATGTTTTTTTGGTTTAAAGTGCTTTGGGTCTTGTTTTTGTTGTTCCCCTTTCTTTGGACCCCCGTTTTAGGGTTTTTGTTTTGGGGTTTATTTTTTTCGGCTTCCCGCACTTGAAATAGCTTTTTGTGCATCTTGGTCCCTGTGGGAGAGAAAGGCGGGATTTTGTTGTGAATTTTCCAGGCTTCCAGCTGCCTTTTTGGAAGGTCCCTGTTTTCCCAAAGTTCCCTCCCTGCTGGGGGCCTGTCATTATCCAGTCAAAAACCAACAGGAAGATGGTTGGTGACAAAAAGACCCCTGACGAAGGGCCGGTTTCTTTACAGAGAAGGGTTCCGTCAATATACCATCTGGATGACTTGACAGGTGGGCCATCTTCTTTTAGGGGCTGTTGGATGTTGGTGATGAATTTTGGGTTTGGGAAGCAAAAGTGGTTGCATCAGTCTCCAGAGACATTTTCGTGACGCTGTCAAATCCCTTTGGAATTTCAACAAAAAATAAATAAAAAGGGGGTCGGGCCACTCCGGGAGATTTGCCCCGATGTTTTTGGAAAACGCATGGGGGCAATCTGTTTCTTTTGCATGTTTTGGTGAAATCCCTAGGAAAAACCTTTAAGATTCTTGGCCTGTGCGAGATTTGTTGGAAAGGGAAACCCGGAGGGGTCAAAGGCAAAGGGGAGTGGGAAAAACCAATAATTACTCTGGACAGAAAGAAGGCCAGCTCCCCCCCCCCCCCACAGGGGTTTTCCCCACTGTTTGATGAAAACCTGGGGGCAACGCAAGCGTATTTTTTGGGGGGAACCAGTTTCCCCACGGTTTTCAAGGGGCCCAATTAAAACTCAAAGGGCAGGAAAGTTACCACCCTTTCCAATGCTATCCCCCAACAAATGCCACTGTTTTAGGAAGAAAAAAGGGAACTTTACGAGAAAGCCCAAAAGCCATAGTTGGAAAAAACCCCAAAGGGGACTTAAAAAGGTTTTTAATGGGAGACCTGAAAATGCAAAAGTTGGGTTTTGCAGGGGACCAAAATTGAAAAAAAGTGAATTTTCTTAGCAGTGTTCTGCCCCCTTTCCCAATTTGACCTGGTCATTAAAGGGGCCCCATTTTTTCCCCACAAAAAAAGTCCAAGCCACATGGATTTTCCCCAGAGGGGCAGGACTAAAAAAACCAGATCGACCACATAACCAAATTGGGCGAAAGGGGGAAAGGAGCCTGCATAAATGTCAGGGTGAAACGTTGGAGCAGGACCCCAGGGGGGGTAAAGGTAAACCCCTTGTATTTAAGCCATTTCAAGACCAAAGTCAAACCCTTCACCGAAAAGGGGAGGATGCCCCATTGCACAAATTAAAACTTTGAAAAACCCTTAAAGCCCCAGAGCAAAAAACCCCGGGGGAATTAAAGCGGGGGAACCTTAGAAAACAAATTCAGCATGCTTTCCCAGTTTGGCCAGGGAAACGATCGAAAGGCAGGGGCACAGTTACATGTTCCGGGGAAAGGGAAAACATGCCAAGCGTTTGGAAAAAAAAAAAAAAAAATCCCAAAAAAACAAAAGGGAAATGGGGGACAAAAAGAAACAGGGGCATGATCACCCAGAAAAAAATTGCTGAAAAAACCCAGATCAAAAAAACACAAGATCAAAAAAGAGAAGCACTTTAATTGCAAGCACGTTAGGGGAAAAAAAACCTTTTGGCAGGTTAAAAGAAGTGAAGAAAAGAAAGAAAAATTTTTCATCGAGGGGGGCTGACTCAGAAAGCAGACATGAAAGCAGGCCAAAGAAACTTTAAAAGGGGGATGAAATGAGATCTTTGAGGCCCCTTTCCCCGGGAATAAAAAAAAGGAAAACCAGTTCCCCCGTAAAAGGGACAAAAAACAGCAATCCTTTCCAGGTTTTGAAGAGGACCAGACGGCAAGAGGGGCCCGAGCCTTTAAAGAAAAAACTCAACAGACCGCACCACTGTCCCCCTAGATTTCCCCCCAAACCTATTTTAAAAATTTTCCTTGGAAAAAAAATTTTGACCCCTCACCAAAAATGAGATCCCAAAGCCATAAAAGTCTTTTAAAGCGGGGCCCAAAGCAGAAATTTTTTCCCGGGACGTTTATACCCCCTAAAAGCACTAAACCCGCAGACATCCTACTTCAACGGGGACATGATGTTTTCCACCCCCTTACAAAAGATCTGGGACCAAGAGAGGTGTGGGGGAGAAGACTAGAAAAAAAGGGTTCCTTGTAAAAATTCAAAGAAAGGGGGGGAATCTGTCTTTCTGAAAACAACTGGAGGGGAAAAATGCTGCTTTTCTATCCCGGGGAAAAAATTACTGAAAAGGGAATAATCTTAAAAAGGGACAAAAAGACGGGCACTAAAACCAAGACACTCAGGGGTTTAAAACAGGCAGGTTTCCCAACCCAAAAAGAAACTGAAAAAAAGTAAACCTGAAACCCCACCTTTTCCCACTCATTGTATCTCTTGCTTCGTTTTTTAAGAAATTTTTAGAGTTTGTGATTTGGGATTTTTCGGAAAATGTTTTCAAAATTCTTTTTTCCTTACCCCAGTGATTAGAATAGAAAATTTTTAACCTTTGGGGTCAGGGGGGAGGGGGGGTTGGGGGTTTTGGGTTTTAGTGGGGGAGGGAGGAGGGGCCTTGTCAGCCCCCCAAAAGAGAAAAATTTTTACCTTTTTAAAAAAAACCAAATGAAAAGTGGATAAATTAGTTTTGGGGGTGTGGGGGTGGGGGTTTTTGTGGGGTTTGTTTTTGTGTAAGTGTGTTTTGGGGTTTTGGTGTATGTAAGTGTGTGAAAGTGTTGGGGTATGTGTTTCCAAAGTGGGGATGGGGTGTGTCTATATAGTTTTATGTATGTGTATCATATTTGTGTGTGTGTTTTAAGTTTTGTGTGTGTGTGTGTGGGGTTTTGGGGTGTTTTGTGTGTGTTGGGGAGGTGTTGTTGTGGGGTGTGGTGTTTTTGTGTGTGGGGGGAGAGAGAAAACAGAGGAGAGAGAGAGTGTGTGTGTGTATTTTGTGTGGGGTTGTGAGGGGGAGACAGTGTGTGTGTTGAGAGAGAGAGAGAGGAGAGGAAAAAGAGGTTTGGGGAGAGAGAGAGAGAGGGGGGAAGAGAGAGAGAGGGAGGGAGGGGAGAGGAGGGAGGAGAGAGAGTGGAGAGGGGGAGAGGGGGAGAGAGAGGGGGAGAGAGAGAGAGAGAGAAGAGGGAAAAGGGGACAGAGGACAAAGGACAAAACAGAGAGAGAGGCGAGGGGGGAGGGGGGAGGGGAGAGAGAAAAGAGGGAGGGAGGGAGGAGGAGGGGAAAAGGGGGAGGGGGGGAGGGAGGGGGAGAGAGGAAGAGGAGAGAGAGGGGTTGGGGGGAGTTTTGGAGAGGAGGGAGAAAGGGAGGACAGGGAGAGAGAGAGGGGGGACAAAGAGGGGGGGGGAGAGAAAGAGGAGAGGGGGGTGAAAAGAGAGAGGGGGGGAGGAAAAGGGGGGGTGGGGGGGAGAGGGGAAGAGAGAGAGTTTTTTGTGTGACCTTTTTTTTTGGGGGGTTTTGTGTGTGGGGTGTGTGTGTGTGTGGGTGGTTTTGTGTTTTTGGTGTGAAAGGAAAGAGAAAAAGAGAAGAGTTTGGAGGAGGGGGAGAGGAGAGGAGGAAGAGAGAGTTTAAGAAAAGAGGGTAAAGAGAAGAAAAAGGGGGGAGGAGAGGGGGAAGGGTGTGTGTGTGTGGGGTTTTGTGTGTTTGGGTTTTTGTGTTGGTGTGTGTGTTTTTGTGTGTGGTGTGCCCAAAGAGAAAGGAAAAGAGAGAGAGGATTGAGAGAAGGAGGGTGAGTGTGTGTTTTGTGGGGTTGGGTGTGTGTGGGGTGGGGTGGGGGCCTTGTGGTTTGTGTGTGGGGTGTGTGTTGTGTGTGTGTGTAAGAGAGAAATTTTGGGTCTGAGAAGGAGGGGAGGGAAAGAGAGAGAGGGGGAGAGTTGGAGGGGAGGGAAGAGTGATTTTTGAGAGTTTGGGGAGAGAGGGAAAGGGGAGATAAAGGGGAGAGAGAGAGGAAGAGTGAGGGGGGGCTGGGTTGGGTATAGGGAAAAGATAGTGGGGGTATATATGTATGTGTGTGTCTGGGAGAAAAGGAGAGGAGGGGAAGGAGGGGGGGGGAGGGGAGAGAGGGAAGGGAGAAAAGGGGGAGAGAGAGAGAGACGTGGAGGGGGGAAGAGGAGAGGGGGGTGAAGGGGGAGAGAAGAGAGAGGAGGGAGAGAAGAGGAGGATTGAGAGAGGTAAAAGGTGGGGAGGGGGAAAAATTGAAAAGAGAGTAAAAAGGGGAGGGGGAGGGGGGGAGGAGAGAGAGGATCCTCTAGTGAGACTGACAATTTTTGACAAAACGATTTTGGGGGAAAACACAGAAAGGGAAAGGGTAATGGGCTGACAAAGGAAAGTAAAATATCAGCATGGAAGAGTTACTTCCCCTTTAAAAACCCCTTTGCCCAGTTTATTTTTTTTTTTTGGGTGATTGTTAAAAAAATTTCCTCTTTATCAAGAAAATGGGTTTTTTAGGGTTTTAAAAAATGGGAAAAAATTACGTTTAAATTTTTTTACGGTGGGCGGGTTTCCTGCCCCGGGTGAAAAAAAAGGAAAACCCAAAAACTCCAGATGACTGAAGCCCTCAGGGGGGGGTTTTCCACAGTAGCACCCCCCCATAGAAACCTGCAGTCCTGTAGTTTTGCCCATCTCCTGTGTCCCTGTTTTCTTTTGTATTTGGGTTTTTTTTTCCTGTATGCTGTTTCTTTTGGTCTGGTTTTTCTCCTGTGTGCTGTTTTCCTGTTTTTGGGTCCATCTCCTGTGTGCTGTTTTTTCCTGTAGTCTGTCCTTCCCTGTTTTGCTGTCTTCGGTGGGTTCTGGCCATCTTTTGTGTGTGTCTTCCCCTGTAGCCCCTTACAAGTCTGGTTTTCTCCTGTGTGTTTGTTTTTCCTGTTTTTCTGTCCCCAATCTCCTGTGTGCTCCCCTTCTCTTGTATTTCTGGAAATTCTCTTTGTGTGCTGTTTCCTTTTGGGGGCCTAAAATTTTCTGGCTATTCCTGTGTGCTTGTTTTTCCCCTTTGTAGTCTGGCCATCTCCTGTGTGCTGTTCTCCGTGTTGGCCTTCTCCTGTGTGCTGTCTTCTCCGGGTTTTTCCCTACAAGTCTGGTTCTCTTGTGTGCTGTTTCCCCTTCTGGCCACTTGGGGGGGAAACTGGGGGAAAATTTCCCAACAAACCAAAATTAACACCCCTGTTGTGGGGTTTTCAGGAAAAAGATTGCTGGGGTTATACGCACGTGCCAAAAACACCACAAATTTACTTTTAAAACCAAAACCACACACACCCCCAAAACTTTAAACACAACCACACACATACATCCCACTTTCCCCAAATAAAAGCATCCCATCCCAAGGCACCCCACGCCCCATACAGACACAACACAACACACACCACAACCACACACAACCCACTTTACTTTCAAAACCCCCCACGACCACATTGCCAATGCACGAAATTCCCTTTGCCCCATAATGCAAAACACACAAACACCACGGGAAGGGGGGGCCCCAAGGGGTTAATTTCGTTTTTTTACCCCAAAGAGCTGTCGGGTTTTTTTAAAATAGAAAGTAAAAGAAAATTTTTTGGGCCTACACGTTTTCAGGGATACATAAAAAGCAGAGGGGAAAAACGGATATCTTTATCTGGGGCCCAGGGGGGGCGTTAGAGAAGTGGAGTAAATTTAGCTTATTTTATTCAAAAAAGGGTTGCAGGGGGGAAGCAAGGGCAAGCAAAGGGGAACCGGAGAGACGGGCGGGGGCAGGAAGAGGGGAAGCCCGAAAAAGGAAGATGGTAAAAATGTTTTTTACCAAAAAAGCAGGAGGGAACAAAAATAGATTTTGGCTATTTAAATTTTTCTAAAAGCGGGGAAAACAATGCAAAATTTTTAAATTTGGCTGTCTTTCACTGAAGCCCAAAAAAAAAGGGTCTTGAAGTTGTTGTACAAATTCCCCAAAAACACAAGGAAAGATCCCCTAAACCCAACACACGGGGACAGTTCCCCTTTTAAAAACAAAAGGAAGTTTTCCCCTGACTACGGGGAAAAAAGAAATCACGGGCCCTTGAATTTGGGTGCCCCAACCCAACACACACGGAAAGATAAGTTTCAGGCCCTAACGGAAAAAAAAAAAAGGGGGAACAGGCGAGGTTAGGGGCGCATGTTTTCATTTCGAATTCCCCAAAGTAAAATGATGTAACATGGGTTGGTTTTGATGTCTGCCCTACTCTGAGGGTTAAGTGTCCTATTGTTTCTTGTCATTCAAGGGTGTTTTCAAGGTAAAATTTTTCGTTTTTTTTTGCAATTTGTTCTCCCCAGAAAGGTGATTTATAACTTTCCCGGCTTAAAGTCAGGGCAGTTTTTCTCAGCACGACATTCAAGCTTTTCCCCTAAGGGAGATTGTGTGGGAAACGAGGCGTCCCACCCTTTAAAAATTTTAGAAAAATTTTTCCTGTGGCATTGGGTTTCTGTAGGGAAGTGGATAAACCAAAGCCAATGTATCATAAAGCATTGTGCGTTTTTTGGAGTTACCCATCCCACCGCCCAAGACAGCCCCCCCCTTTTAAATAGAAAAAGATTTTGTTTTGGTTGGGGGTGGGGGTTTGGTTGTGGCAACCAGACTGGCAAAAGCCTGACCTTTTTTTCGGGACCCCAATTCCTTTGTTAGGAGTTTGAGGGTTTTAAATCTATTTTCTTCTTGGTATCCTTGATACTAAAACTCTGCAATAGCCGGACAAAATTTAATTGGAGGGGGGAGGGGAGAGGGAAAAGAGAAAAGAGAGAGGGAAGAAAAAGGGGAAAAGAGATTGAGGGGGAGGGGGGAGGGGAGAGAGAGTGGGGTTTTGTTTTGTTGGGGTGGGGGTTTGTTGTTTTTAAGGGAAAAGAGAGACGGGGTTGTGTGTCAAACCCTGCTTAGCCCCCAAAGAAAATTAAAAAATTTTTATTTTTTTGGGGTACAAAACAAAAAATGGGTTTTTTAAATAGAAAAAAATAGTTTTTTCCCCAATCTGTTTTGGGGTCCCTTTTATTTAAACATTATTTATTTGACGGCCCCTTTTTGGGGTTTGATTCACTTTTTTTTTAAATATAAAGAAGATTGGGGTTTTCAGAAAACTTCCCCTTTAAAAATTGGTATTTTACAGGACAGAGAGAGAAAAGAGAGAGGGAGAGAGGGGAGGGGAAAAGGAAAAGAGAAAAAGGAAGGGGAGACAGAGAAGGGAAAAGGGGGGAGAGGAAAACCAGAGAGGAGAGAGAGAGAATGAATGAAAGATTTTATTTTTTCAAAGGGGAGAGAGAGTGGGGAACAGTGAATTTTGGTCGAGCCCGGAGTGGGTTTTTCGGTCGAGTCGAGTTCGGGGTCGAGTGTGGCGAGTGGGGATTTTTCGGGGTTCAAAGGTTCGGGGTTCCGAGTCTGTAAAATTTTTTGGGTTGTGTTGGGGGTTTTGTGTTTTTGGGTGTTTTGGTTGGGTGTTGGTTTGGGTTTTTGTATTTGGGTTACTAGGGAAGTGTCACCTCCAGTTGTTGGATTTTAAAAACACAGAAAATAAAAAGAAAAGGGGTGGGGGAAGTGGGGAAGTGAGAGATTAAAAAAAATTTATTGATAGATTTGTAGAGTTGGCAAGGGGAGGGAATAGGTGAAAGAATTGATCCCTTACAAAGACTAAAAAAAAAATTTGGTGTGTTTTGTGTGGGTGTTAAGGAGAGAGAGGGGGGGGGGGTGTAGTTAGAAGTGGGGTGTGTGTGGCTGGTCTTAAAAAGAGGAGAGGGGGGAGTATCTAAATAGAGAGACGGGACAGACAGTGGGGTTTGGGAGACAGGGATATGAAAGGGGTAAAAGGGGGTTTTTTAGGGAGGGGGAGAGACAGAGAGGGAAGGGGACAGCCACCCAGACAGACAAAACACACAGAGTGAATTTTTCCCACAATTTTTATGGCATTTAAAACTATCTTTCGGGATATTTCTCTTGTGATTTACAATGTCATTTTTTTGTTGTTTAAAAAACAGTTTTACTGGCTTTAAAACTTGGGGCCTTTTAAAACTGAGAAAAAATTATTTTTGAAAACCCTGTTCCCTTTTGGGATTTTTCTTGTTTCTAAAGGTATTGGGATAAACATTTTGTGGGTTTTCCCAAAAATTGCGGGGCTTTAACTGGAAACGAATTTTGGAAGATTTTCTGGCAAAAAGCAGTTGCTTCAAATTTTACAAATGACATAATGATTTAAAAGTATAGGGCTACGTTTATTTTTTTTCGAAATTTTTTTCAATTTCTTGCAAATCTGTATATTCCAAAGTTTTTTTAGATTTTACTTAAAAACGTTTGTTTTGCCCCCGGGAAAATAGAAATCATAATTCATAAATTAAGTTTTAAATTGGGTTGGGAAAACTAAATATTCAAAAAATTTTTTGCAATTGCCTTTCTATTTAAAATCAGTCCAAACTTAAAATTTTTTGTGATTTTCCCCGTGCCTTTATTTTCCTTTATATAAAAAGCAAAAAGGGGTAGATTTTAAGGAAAAAAACGGGGGAAAATTTTCCAAAAATGGTTTTTGTATGATTCCCAGTCGCATGTTTTGTATTTAGATACGAAAGGTATTTGCCGTCACCAATAGGTTAGTTACTATTAAAAGAAATTTTTTATAAACTTATCAAACATCCCTTTTTTTTTCTTTTTCCTTTCCATTTTTTTCCCCTCATCCCCCCTTTTAGTGCATTTTTAAAACGTGAATTTTTCCTTTGGGTTTTAAATCCCTTTGGGTAGGGGAAGGGACTTTTAAACCAATGAGAA
This sequence comes from Stramonita haemastoma, assembly GCA_030674155.1. Lineage (NCBI taxonomy): Eukaryota > Metazoa > Mollusca > Gastropoda > Neogastropoda > Muricidae > Stramonita > Stramonita haemastoma. The sequence goes on along the minus strand of JASPKP010002884.1, from coordinate 8,208 downwards.
AAAGAAGACGCCCACAAAAAACAGACACACACACTGGGGTGAGATGAGCAGGGAGAGAGGGGGGGAAAAAGGGAGGGGAGGAAGAGGGGGGAGCAAACAGGATGGGTGTGTGTGTGTGTGTGTGTGTGTGTGTGTGTTTTTGTGTGTGTGGGGTGGGGGTTTTTTGTGTGTGTGTTTTTGTGTGTTTTTGTGTGTGTGTGGGGGGGGGAAATTTTGACGGGCAAAAAATTCTAAAAAAGAAAGGGGGGTAAAGGGGCGAGTTTTTTTTTGTGGGGGGTCAGGGGGAAAAACCCCCCTGAATCTAAAGGTTTTTAAAACTTTTTATACCCGTTTAAGGGCCTCCCCCTTAAAAACTTTTTCCCAAGTTCTTCATACTAAGAAATTTTCTGCCCTAAAATAAGTTTTCCCAAGTATGACTTTTTTTTTTGTCATTTCTTAAATTTTTAAAGGGAGGTTCTATGCCCAAGTTTTTTTTTCCCCCCTTTTAGCAAAAAATGAGTACCTTTTTTAGAAAGCTGTGACAAATGCCAGTTTGAGGAAGAAAGAGAAAAGATAGGACGGGGACACACATAAACAGGGGAAACAGATTGGGATAAGGGAGAGGGGAGAGGGGGGGGGGTTTCCCTTTTCTTTTCTCTTTTTTGTAGAGACGGGGGGGAGGGGGGAGGAAAAGGGGAGAAAAAGGGTGAGAAAACGGAGAGATCGGGGAGAGGGAGATGAGAGAGAGAAGAGAGGAGAGAAGAGGGAGAGAGAGAGAGGGGAGAGCCCAAAGGAAAGGGGGGTTTGTGTGTATGTGGTGTTGTGTGTGGTTTTTGGGGGTGTGTGTGTGTTTTTGGGGGTGTGTGTGTGTTTGAGGAGAGAGAGGAGAGATTTTTGGAAAAGGGAGTGTGAGAGAGGAGGAGAGAGGGTGGGGGGGGGGAAATTTCCCCAAAAAAAAATTGGGAAAGGTTTGGGTTGGTTTGGCCCAAATGTTATGAAAAATTTTGCTCCTGGACCCAAAACCCACTGCTGAAGTCCCAGAAAGCCAAAAGGGAAAGCCCCCCCCCAACCCCTTTCCAAAAAAACCCCTCTTAACCCCTCTCCCTTAGGCTACAGGGGGGGGGGTTCCATCCTTTCAGGGAAACCTAAAAACCTTCTTTTAAAAAGGAAATAATAGACACCTAAATGAAAAGAAGAAAAAGGAAGTAATCAGATGGAAGTTACATCCTTTGGGAGGGTTTTTTTCACCCATTTTTTCCTCTCTCTTTTTTTTTTTTTTCATTTTTTGCATCGTAAATTTTGCAAATTTTTGCAGAGTTTTTCCCATTTGGGGTTTTCACTTTAACAAAAAAAAGGGAGGGTGGTTTTGTGTGGAAAAAAAAAAACTTTTGGTTTTGTGTTGTTGTGTGGGGGTTGTGGGGGGATTTGGGGAGTCGCGCGAACAATGCTCGGTTGTTTTTGGGTGTTGTGTTTTTGTTTTTGTGGTGTGAGGAATGTGGGTTTCCTTGTCCAGTGGTGGTTGTTTTTTGGGGGGTTGTGGGGGGTGGGGGGCAAAAGGGTTTGTTTTTGAGAGAGAGGGGGGAGGGGGGAGAAAAGGGGAGAGGGAGAGGAGGGGGGAAAGGGGGAGGGGGGGAGAAAAAGAGAGAAAAGAGGGGGGAGAGAGAGAAAAATGGAGAGTTAGTTCAAAGTCATATTTTTTTTTTCCACATTCAAAGTTGGGAGAGAGATTTTAGAGCTAGATCTAGATAAAAAAAAGGGGTTTTGGGAAACCAAATTATAAAAAGTCTTGCCCCCTCCCCCCCACTCCCCCAAAGAGAGAGAGAGGAGAGGAGGAGAGAGAGGGGAGAGAGGAGAGAGGAGGGGAAGGGGGGGGAGGGGAGAGAGAGAGAGAGACGGAGGGGAAAAAGAGAACCCCGAAAAAGAGAGAGAGAGGGGGAGAGGGGAGATTGGGACCCGGAGGAGAGAGGTGAGAGATTAAAGGGGACGACGAAAAGGGGGAGAGAGGAAGAGGAGGGGAAAAAGAGAGAGAGAGAGGGGGGAGGGAAAAGAGGAACCCCCGAAAAATTAGAGAGAGAGAGAGAATGGGAAAAGGGAGAGAGAGAGGAGGAGAGGAGAGAGAGGAGAGAGAGATAAAGGGGAGAGGAGGGGGAGAGGGAGGGCCCAGACAGAGACAGGGGGACAGAGAAGGAGGGGAAAAGAGAGAGGGGACGGGAGAGAAAGAGATTGTTTGATTTTGAAATTTTTTTAAATATGGGGAGGAAAATTTGGAATAAAGCATTTTGTGTTTTTTTCCCTTTCCATTTCCCTGTTTTTGTATCCCGGGTTTTGTAAATAAATCGGTTCCCACTGGCCCCAAAAGGGTTTAAATTTTTAGGGAAAAAGGGGAAAAACGGGAAATTTAATTTGTGCACAAGTTTTTTCTGCTTTTGGTTTTCCCGCTCACGGGGCCCTTGGTTTAAAGTCTCTCGGGGGGGAAACTTTTGGGGAGAGTGGAGTCAGCACTGATTTTAAAAACCCCAAAGGGGGAAAAATTTTCCCTTTGGACCGGTTTTGGGAACCGGGTGTAAAATTTTGCCAGCGATTGTTCTGCCCCACTAGGCTTTCTGTGGTTTTGAGAGAGAGGGGAGGGGAGAGAGAGAAAAGTAGAAGGGAGGAAGAAAGGGGAGAAGAGGATTTTTTGAGAGGAGAGAGTTAAAGGGTAAAACAGAGGGGAAGGGGGGACGAGGGGAGAGGGAAAAGAGAGAGAGAGGGAGAGAGATGAGGGGAGAGGGGAGGAGGGAGAGGGAGGAGGAGAGAGGGGGAAATTTTGAGAGAGAGAGAGGAAGGGAAGAGGGGGAAGAGAGGCAAGGAAAGGGCGGGCGGAAAAGGGCAAGGAAAAGGGAATTTTAAATTTTCGAGGTTTAATAGAAAAGCTTTTCGGGGTTGCTTTTTAAACCCCAGCCCCCGCCCTTTTCGGGGATACATCAATTTGGGAAAAGATACTAAAAAAATAAAATTTTAAAACGCAAGGTACCAAAAAAAACCACAAAGAAAAAGGGGACACTATATTGGTGGAAAATAAAAATGCACTCTTTTAAAAAGGGAAAAAAATCAAAAGTCCCAATTTTAAAAAAATTTTTTGGATTAGGGGAAAGAAAAAGAAAAGTTTTTTTAATGGGTAAGGGGGCAAACAAAAAAAAAGTTTGAAAAAAAACAACTGAAAACTTTCAACCCACCACTTTTTTTGTCAAAAGTTATACATGTGAATTTTAAAACATCATTTGGATTAAAAAGGGGGGGGGGGAAATTTTAAAAATAATATCCTTATTTGGGGGGGGGGGGGGGAGGATTTTCTACCAATAAAAACTTTAAAAAATAAAAAAATTTAAAAAAAGTTAAAAAAGAAGGGAAAAAAAAAAAAAAAGTTACTAAAACATTTCCCAAATGTTTCAAAAGAAAAAGGCCCGAGGAAAAGAGAGAAGAGGGAGAGGAGAGGGGGAGTAGAGAGTGAGAGGGGGGAAAAGAGAGGGGAGAGATTTGGGAGAGAGGGGGGATTTGAAGAGAGAGAGAGAGCGGAAGGTGGAAGGCAAGGGAAAAGGGAAGGCAAAGGGAAGGCGGGAAGGCCAAAGGGCTTTTATTGAGGGGTAATAGGGTAAGCATCGTGTGTTTTTTTTTATCCAGTTCCCCCCCCTTTTCAGGGATACCAAACAAGTTGAAAAAACATAAAAAATAAGGCTTTACGCAGATCCCCAAAAAACACACAAGGGAAAAAAGGGGCATATTTTTTGATAAAGGGAATTCAATGTTTTCTTTCAGAAGACAAAAATCAGAAGTCACAATAAAAAAAATTTTTTATTATGGAAAAAAAGAAAAAGCGTTAGTTGATTTAAGGGGCAAACAAAAGAACAAAAAAGAAATAAACAAACCGAAAAACATCAATCCACCACATCTATTAAAAATTGTAAAGTAATATAAAAACTACTTTTTGGGTAAAAGGGGAATTTTTAAAATTTTTTTTTTAAAAACTAGCATCTTATTGGAGGGGGGGGGGGAGGGCATTACTAAAACCCAAAAAAATTTTAATAAAAAAAGAAAAAAAACAAACCAAAACATAAAAAAATCCTTTGATGTAAACAAAAAATAGGAATTATCATTTTTTTCATCGGATAATGGGTTTTTCACACACCCACATTCACTTTACGCAAGGGCACAAAACACGAACACACACACACAAACACAATACACAGACACACAAAAACACTCTCACAACAATACCCCAAACATTAACTCACAATCACCCACTTTACACACACACATGCCCACACACACCAACACACAAACACGTCTCACCACACTTATACCACAAACATATACACCAAAAAACCACACACACTACAACCCATACAAACACACTACACACAAGGGCACACACAAACACAAAACATAACACACACATCCAATACACCCCCCAAACACACATTACACACACAAAATTCACACCCCAATACAAAAAAGTCGCTGCCCACACCCACACACATACACACACTTAAACACACCCCGCACGGCGCGCGGGGAAACACACACACACACACAAACACAACACACACACACAAACACAAAACCACAAAACACACACACAAAAAATTTTCCCACGGTTCTGAACTTTTTCATAAATTAAATTTTTTTTTAAAAGGGAAAAATTTATTTGCCTTGATTTCGGGAATAAAAATATAAAGGATACACGAATACTCTTCCGCTTTTAAGGAAAATATTTTGGGATTTATATCCCCTTTTAAATTTTCTTTTTTAAAATCTTATGATTGCCATTTTTTAAAATTTATGTTTCAAAGTTATAATGTGGTAATGGACAAATTTATTCGGGTTTTTTGGGGGGGTTTTGGTTTTTTTAAAACGTTCTTTTAGTTTGAAAATTTTTTTTTAAAAATAAATTACTTTTGGGTCACACGTGTTTTCAAAAAGGGAGTAAAGATAAATGAAAAAAATAGATTTTTAATAGGTGAGAGAGAAAAGAGGGGAGAGGGGAGGAGAGAGAGAGTAGAGAGAGGGGTAGAGAAAGGGGAGATAGGGGTTTGGGGGAAAGAGAGGAGGAAAAGGGGAGGGGGGAGAGAGAGAGAAGAGCACTGGGCTATTTTAAAACAAAATTTTCTAATTCTTATATATTTCATAAAAATAAAAAATTAAAACATTTAAGTAGGATTTTAAGAGAAAAGAGAGAAAGAGAGAGGAGTGAGAGGAGGAGAGAGGGGGAGAGTTGCGAGGGAAAAGAGAGAATCGGAGGGGAGAGGAGAGAAAAGGAGAGAGAGGGGAGAGGAGAAAGGGGGGGGGGGAGAGATCCTAACTAGTGACCCCAAAAATAAAAATTAAAATAGCTTTTTAAAAATAAAAATCTACACATTTTTAAGAGAGAGAGAGAGAGAGGGGAGAGAGGAGAGGAGACAAGGGGAAGAGAGGGGAGAGGGGAGAAAAGAGAGGGAAAAGGGGAAGGAGGAGAGAAGAGGAGAGAGAGAGAGAGAAGGCAAGGCAAGGCAAGGAAGGGAAAAATTCTTTTTTTTCGAGGATAATAGATAAGCACTATGTGCTTTTTTACACCCAGTCCCCCCCCTTTTAAGGGAAAAACATAAATTTTTAAAAAGATACTAAAACGGGTAAAAACTATATGCAGTCCCAAACAAAAAAAAGGGAAAATAAGGAAAATGGTATACAAAATTTAAGAAAATTTAAAAAAATGCACATTTTTCAAAAGGGAAGGGAAAATCGAAGCCACAAAAAAAATTTTTTTTGTTTTAAAAAAGGGAAAAGAAAAACGTTAATAGATAAAGAGAAACCCCAAAGAAACATAATGAAATAAAAAAATTTTAGAAACCCAAAGGGAAAAAGAGGGGAGAGAGGGGAGAGTTTGGAACGAGAGAGAGAGAGGGAGGAGAGGGGAGGGGAAGAGAGACTGGAGGGGGGAGAGAGGGGGGGAGAGAGGGAGAAAAGGAGAGATGAGAGAGAGAGAGAGTGACAAGGCAAGGCAAGGAAAGGGGAAAGGGCAAGGAAAAGGAAGGGAAAAAATTTTCTTTTTTCAAAAGAAAATAGTTAAGCACCCCGTGTGCTTTTTTTAGTCCAGTCCCCGCCCCTTTTCAGGGTTTAACATTAAGATAGAAAAAAAAAGAAGTTTAATGCCCAATACCCCAACAAAAATTTAAAAATGATCCAAATACCAAAAGAAAGGGAAAACCTTTCCCAAAGTTTTAAAAAAAGGCAAAAATTTTAAAAAAGAGTTTCAATTTTTAAGGTAATGGTATAAAATTTCCCCCTCTTTTCAGAAAAAAAAAGAAAAAAGAAAAAATCAATGAAAATTTTTGATTTGAAAAAAGGGGAAAAAACAAACAAAAACAAAACAAACAAAAACAAAACAAAACAAAACAACAAAAAAAGACAAAAATTTAAAAAGAGCAAAACTTGAGAATTTTTGATGAGGTTAAATGACGGGAAGAATCAATCCACCACCATCTATCATAAAAATTTAAATTTAAATTAAAAAATAAGATTTTGATAAAAGGGGGGAAAAAAAAAACAAAGATAAGGGAAAAAGGGGCAGAAAATTACAATATTGGGGTTTAATGTTAAAAAAAAGGCATCATTCTGAAACAAGAATAATTATGAAGTAAGAAATCAATGAAAAAAAAAACACACAAAAACCACACACACCACACCCCACCCCCCACACCCCCCACAACACCACACACACACAAACAAAACCCACCACACACCCCAAAAAACAAAAAAAAGCAAAAAAAACAAAGAAACCAAAAACCAAAACAAAAAAAAAAAAAAAAGGGGGGGGGGGCCGCAAAATTAAGGAGAAAACAGGGGGAATACGATGATTTTAAAAGGGACTGAAAACATCAATTCACCCCCCAATTATTTTTAAAATGGGTCCCAAAAAACATAATTTTTTGGGTTTAAAAGGGGAGGAGCACAAAAAAAAAACAGGTAAGGAAAAAGACGGGAAAAAACAATATTAAGGAAAATGTCAAAAAAAATTTGCACTCATTCAGAAACAAAAAATTTGAAGTAAGAATCAAATGATGATTTTGATTTGAAGAAGAAACAAAAAAACCAAACAAATAAAAAAACAAAAAAAAAAAAACCCAGAAAACAAAACAAAAAAACAAGCAAAAAACAAACAAAAAAAAAAAGAAAACCCAAAACAAAAAAAAACAAACAAACAAACAAAAAAAACCCAAAAAAAAAAAAAGGGGGGGCGAAAAAATTTAAAGGGAAAGAAACATGAAAATACGATGGGGTTGAATAAATTTGAAAACATCATTCCCCCCTTCTATCATAAAAATTTTAAATTCCTTTTAAAACTAATTTTTGATAAAAGGGGGGGAAAAAAAACCCAACCCAACAACAACAAAAAACCCAACTCACACCACCACACCAAAAACACACACAACACACACCCACACCACAACACACACACACACCACAACACAAAACAGGGCAAAAGAGGGAGGGGAAAAAAGAAAGGGGGGGTGGAAAGGGGAAGGAGGGGGAAAAAATTGGTTTTATTTTTTTTGGTTGCATCAAGTGGTTTTAGAAGGTGTTTTTTAAAGGTAGTCAATGGGGGGGTTGCTCTTTAATTGAACCCGGGAAAGGGGGTTCCACGCACGGGGCCCCCTGAGTATAGAAAACTAGATTTAAAAAATTTCTATTTTGGGGGGATTGGGACATTTGGGCCCTTTTCGAAATTTCTGGAATGTTTTTTTTGGGGAAAATTATCTTTAAAGGGGGAAGTGGGGACAGCTCCTGCCATTATCTTAAACACCCAGAAATTTCTTTGTTATATTTTATTTCTTTGTTGTAGGGGGAGAATATTTAACGGGAAGTATAATCCACTTCAAGTAAGGTTTTTTTTTTTTCCCAGAAGGATAAGTTTGAAAAGCCAATTTTTTATACAGACTTAAAAAAAAGGGTTTAAATAGTGTTTGCACGGGCAGAATCCCAGAGAGAGAGAAGGAGGGAGAGAGAGGGATGAGAGGAAGGATAAAGGGGAATGGAGAGGGAGAGAGAGAGAGAGTGTTGTGTGTATTGTTGTTGTGGGGTGTGTGTGTGTGTGTGTGGTTGTGGTGTGTGGTGTGAAATTGGTTTTGAGAACATGAACACTAAAAATGATTTAATGTATTTGGCCTTGGCCCATTTTTACATTTGTTGGGCTTGGGGTTCGGCAATGGATTTCTT
>JASPKP010002883.1:15000-17500 GCA_030674155.1 Stramonita haemastoma | reverse complement strand
CCTCTTGAACGAGATTCGAACCCGGGTCGGCAGATCACGACCGCATGACTCTGACCACCAAGCGGTGGTGGTGTGTGTAGCATGCATGTATTCAGAGGGTGAAGTCTGTATCACAGGGACATGTGATGCTCACCAAACGATGACTTCTGACAAGCACGTACTTCCTGGAGAAACTATAATCGCCTTTTGCAGGCCTCTTGTCATAGGAAACGAGTACAGAGAGAGAGAGAGACAGAGAGAGAGAGTGAGAGAGAGAGAGAGAGAGAGAGGGAGGGAGGGGAGGGAGGGAGAGGGAGAGAGAGAGAGAGGGAGGAGGAGGGAAAGAGAGTGTGTGGGAGGGAGAGAGAGAGGGGGAGGGGGAGGGAGGGAGGGAGAGAGGGGGGGAAAGAGGGGGCAGAGAGAGAGGGGGGAGGAGGGAGAGAGAGAGAGGGAGGGAGGGAGAGAGAGAGAGAGGGAGGAGGAGGGAAAGAGAGAGAGAGAGGGAGGGGGGAAGGGGGGAGGGGGGAGAGAGACGGGGAAAGAGAGGGGGCAGAGAGAGAGAGAGGGGAGGAGGGAGAGAGAGAGAGAGGGAGGGAGGGAGGGAGAGAGAAGAGAGAGAGAGAGGGAGGGGGAGGGAGAGAGAGAGAGAGAGAGAGAGAGAGAGAGAGAGAGAGAGAGAGAGAGGGGAGAGATGGAGAGAAGAGAGAAGAGAGAGAGAGAGAGAGAGAGATGGAGGGAGGGAGGGAGGGAGATCAAATCAAATCAAATCCTATCAAAATTTATTTCCAGATGGTACATTGAGTAAGCAATAAATGTGCTTTTTTTTCATCAAGCCATCTTGAGAGAGAGACAGAGACAGAGACAAAGCAAGGCAAGGCAAGGCAAGGCAAGGCAAAATTCTTTTATTCGAGGATCATAGATAAGCACTCGTGTGCTTTTTTACATCCAGTCCCCCGCCCTTTTCAGGGATAACATCAAGTTGAAAAGATACTAAAACAATAAAACTTTACAGAGAAGAGAGAGGGGGGGGGAGGGAGGGAGGGAGGGAGGGAGAGAGATGGCGAAGTCGAAGCAGTATACATTAAGTATGTAGGTAAGACTGTCCTCTGTTCAGTCGGTTTCTCATGTTGCTTTAGGCAAGAAAAAGGTAGGCCAGGGCAAGGCAAGGCAAGGCAAGGCAAGGCAAGGCAAGGCAAGGCAAGGCAAGGCAGTGAAGACAGAAGACGTGTTTTTCTGCTTCAGATGCTTTTCGTATTGGTTTAGCCAAGTCAGGACAAGGCGAGGTGGAGATGGGCAAGGCAAGGCAATTGGTTTAGGCAAGGAAGGCAAGGCAAGGCAAGGCGAGGCAATTTGGTTTAGGCAAGGCAAGGCAATTGGTTTAGGCAAGGCAAGGCAATTGGTTTAGGCAAGGCAAAGGCAAGTCAGGCAAAGGCAGCAAATTGGTTTAGGCAGGCAGGGAGGGAAGCAAGGCAATTGGTTTTAGGCAAGGCAGGGCAGGGCAAGGCAAGTAATTGGTTTAGGCAAGCAGGGCAGGGCAAGGCAAATGAAGATGTAAGGACTGTGTTTCTCAGTTGACGTTTTTATGGGTTTTTTTTGTTGTTTGTTTGTTTTTTGTTTGGGGGGGGGGGGGGGGGTTGTGTTAGGGCTCGTGGGTCTACAGGTAAACCGAGGTCCTGTGTGCTACACAAAACTATTTAGCGCATGTGAAAGAACCCACAACAACAAGAGAGTTGTCACTGGCAAAATTCTGTATTAAAAAAAAACAACACTCTGATAGGAAAACAGATACAGTTGCAGATAGGAAAAGACAAAAAGGTGGCGCTGCTCTTGCGGCGACGCGCTGTCACCAGGGAGAGAGCAGCCCGAATTTCATGCAGAGAAATGCTTTTGCTAGATTCAGAGTTTTGGGAGTTGTTGTGAACAAAGCGCTTTGGTAGCAGGGCTGTTTATCATGCGGGCATGATGGGAGGTAACCCACAGTGTCACTGTCTTGACCTCAGGAATTACCTCCCTGGAATGTGTGTGGCATGTCTTGAGTGGTCAACTAATCTGTTTTAAAATAGGTATGGCAGTAGGGAGATTTTTTATTGTTTTATTTTTAAAGAAATATGTTAGGTTTGTTTGTTTTTGTTTGTTTTCTTTGTTTGTTTGTTTCTTCTTTTGTTTATTATAGTTTCATCCGAAGGACTTTAAGGGGGGGAAGTGGAGTCGGCACTGATGTTAACTTCAGAGGAAAAATCCTCTTTAAACGAGATTGGAACCTGGATCAACAGATCACGAGCGCAATTCGTATCACTCTAACCACCAGGCTATCCCGTCCCCCACTACATTGATTTTAACTCCTGGGAGGGAGAGGGGGGGGGAGAGAGATGCCCTTGAATGGGGGCCTAGGTGGTGGCTCAAAACATGAGCCGTCAGATCCCGAACACAACGCTCTTTTTTTCATAACACACACACACATACACACACACACTCACGCACGCATGCACGCACGCACTCACACGCACACACACACACTCAC
>JASPKP010002883.1:0-5000 GCA_030674155.1 Stramonita haemastoma | reverse complement strand
CTAAATTACTCAGCACTGATTCTTTGTATTTTTCATGTCTTTTGTTACAGTTGAATCCCAACTTTTCGGACCTATGTGAACATGAGAACTTCCTCCCAAACCACCAACACCACCACCTCCACCACCACCATCACCACCACCTCCACCACCACCACCATCACTACCACAACTGCTGTTCCCACACCCTTTGTGTGTGACTAACTACGACAGCAAAAGAGGATTAATTTTTTTCACGCTGCTAAAAACACACAGCTGTCTAAGACAACGTGAGACAGTAGAATCAAAGTGAAACCTAAACTAGTAATTTATCGTCTGGCATCAGATCTGAACTTTGGTGTTGAATGATGTTGTTCTTGTGCTGAAAACGCCAGTGTGTATGTGTCTTTGTTTTCATTAACGTCTATCCACTTAGAAAGTGATTTGAGATCCTCCAGTATCTATTTCTCAGTGCTCGAGTTATTTACTGGTAACTTCTACAACTTTTCGTGTGTGTTAGGGTTTTTGTGTGGGTTTTTTTTCGTAAATGATTTGAATGGTTTTTTATTAGTTGGATTTTTTTTTGTTTTTTTAAACTGCAGTCTACGTGTATAAACTAAGCAAGCATCCAAGGACTCCGATTGTGTCTGAAGTAGAAGAAGAAGAAGAGAAGAAGAAGAAGAAGAAGAAGAAGAAGAAGAAGAAGAAGAAGAAGAAGAAGAAGAAGAAGAAAGAGCAACAACAACAATAATAACAACAAAAACAACAACAACGACAACAGCAGCAACAACAACAACGACAACAACGACAACAACAACAACAACAACAACAACAAGAGACTGAATCACTGAACCATGGCTGAAGCAGCGGCAGATTCAGGTCTAGACATGGAACTGGGAAGCCCCGAGGAAGAAGAAGAGGAAGAAGAAGAGGAAGAAGAAGACAACGACGATCTAGAAAGCGTGTCTTCCATGCATCGCATCCATTCCGAATCCACCATCTCCCAACCTGACCCGGACTTTCAGGGAAGGAGGCAAGACCTGTACACTCGTCTAGCTCGCTCGCAATCCGACGCAGTCCTGCTCCACAACTGCTGCATGGAACCCGAAGAGGAATTCTCCCAGCTGCTCTCCTCCGCAGCCGCCACAGCATCAGACAGTTCCCGCAACGTGTCGGAATGCAACCGCGTGTATCTGGACCTCTCCCGTGCAGAGCCTTTCGAGCGTGTGGAGTTCCTGGAAAGCACCATGACCATGTACAGGTCTTCTTCAGGAAGGCAGCTGGAGACGATCCCTCAGGATGAAGAACTCAAAACCATGGATCTGAGTCACCTCTACGCCAGTCAGAGATCGTTAACCAACGGTAGCTGTCACTCCAGCTTGGAAGACGTGTCGGGGTCAGGGCAGAAGAACAGCAAGTCTAAATCCTCCTCCTCGGCCTCATCCTCTCACGAGGTGCTGAAATTCAAGGCCGGGGACCTCAAATCCAGCCTGCAGGCGTACTCGCAGGCCCTGAAGCAGAAAGTGCGGACCTTGCAGATGGGCTCCATCCCTGAGCAAGTGAACGCCGTGGAGGAGCTGAACGTGCTGATCGACCAGGCGTGGACGACCCCGGTGTACGGCAGGGAGCTGGCTTACGGGCTGTGCGACATCCTGAGGGTGGAGAAAGCTTTGGATCTGGTGGTGGGCAACCTCAGCTCCTCCCACAGGGATCTGCTCAAGGCTTCGGCCAGGCTGCTGGACCAGTCCCTGACCACGCCCAACAGACTCTACGTGGCCCAGTGCGGGCTGGAGGCTGTGGTCAAGATGACCTGCCAGCATCAGGTGAGTTTTGGGGTTTTTTGTTGTTGGGGGTCAGGTTTAAGGTTAAGGTGACCTTGAGAGTATCAGGTGACTTTTGGGTTTTGTTGTTGGCCAGGTTTAAGGTTAAGGTGACCTTTGGAGCAACAGGTGAGTTTTGGGATTTAAAAAAATAATAATTATTGGTCAGGTTGAAGTTTGAGGTGACTTGCGAGCATCAAGTGAGTTTTTTGTTTTTGTTTTTTGGGAGGGGGGATGATTATTATTGATCACCTTAAGATGACCTGTCAGTATCAGGTGAGTTTGGGTTTTCTTGTTGGTCTCATTTAAGCTTAAGGTGGGACACGGGAGCATCAGTTGAATTTTGGGTTGGGTTGGGATTTTTTGTTGTTGTTGTGGTCAGGTGTAAGCTTAAGGTGACCTTAGAGCATTAAATGAGGTTGTTGGGCTCACCCACGCTCTCTCTCTCTCTTTCACTCTCTCCCTCTCTCTCTCTCTCTCTCTCTCTCTCTCTCTCTCCCCGTCTCTCTCTCTCCCCCACCCACCCCCCTCCTTCTCTCTCTCCCCCCTTCCCCCCCTCTCTCTCTCTTTCCCTCACTCACACTCTCTCTCTGTGTTTTTTTCTTGAACCCGCAACAACAACAAAAACAGGGGGACGTGGAACTGGCGGAATCTTGCACGGGGATCTTGGAGTCGCTGTTCAAGACGGGCGAGGAGACCTGCTCGCAGGTGGTGGCCCTGGGAGGGCTGGAGGTGATGGTGCACTGGTGCCGCTCCCAGGACCCCCGCATCCTCAAACACTGCGCCATCGCCCTCGCCAACCTCGCCCTCTACGGGGGAGCAGACAACCAGCTGGAGATGATCGAACATAAGGTGAGTTAAGTAAAGAAGGGTGTGGTGGGAGGTGTGGTGTGGGTTGGTGGGTGGGGTGGGGTTGGGGGGTGGTTGGGTGAGGTGGGATGGTGGGTGGTGAGGGAGGGGGTTGGGTGGGGTGAGGGGGAGTGTTGGGGGTGGGGGTGGGGTGGGTTGGGGGTGGGTGAGGGGGGAGGGAGGGGGTTGGGTGGGGTGTGCCCATGGGGGGTGGTGTGGGGGTGAGGGGGAGTGGTGGGGTTGGGTGGGGGTTGGTGAGGGAGGGGGATGTGGTTGGGTGGGGAGAAGGGGGTGGGTGGGGGTAGGTGGGGATGGTTTGGGGGGGGAGAATGGTGGGTGACAAAGAGAGATTATAACGAGATTTATATATATATATGTATGTATATATATATATGTATATATATATATAATATATATATATTGTATTTATGGTTTAATCATATGCATAACACATATGTATATGATATAACGCAGAGACACAGAGAGAGAGACGGAGAGAGACAGAGACAGAGATGTAAATAGAATAATAGACATTTTGATCGATTGACAGCCAGAAAAAGACAGATTGATTAAATTGGTTGGTTGGTTGATTGGCTGATTGATTGATCGCTTGGTTGACGAATGAGTGTTAGAGTCAGTGAACCACTGACTGACTGACTGACTGACTGACTGACATTGGTTTATGGATTTGACAAATCAACTCATCATTCTAAACCCACCTCTCTCTTTCCCCACTCGCCTCCCACCCCCACCCCACCACCACCACCAACCACCCACCCCCTACCCCCACTCCACCCACCCCTCTATCCCCACCCCCACCACCCACCCACACCCCACCACCTTCTACCCCCACCACCCCCACCTACCCCCACGCACACACCCCACCCACACACATCCCACATCCCCTACCCCCACCCACCCCACCCCACCACCACCACCCCACACCACCCCAACCACCACCCCTACACCACAACACACCCCCACACACCCCACATCGCCTACCCCCACCACCCACCACCCCACCACCCTCTATCCCCACCACCCCCACCTACCCCCACCCACACACCCCCCCAACACCACCCCCTACCCCCACCCCTACCACCCACCCACCCACCCACACCTTTACCACCCATCCCACCCCACCCTCACCCTCCACCCCCACCCCCTACCACACACCACCCCACACCACCACCCCCTACCCTCACCCCCACAACCCCCACCCTACCCCCACCACCACCCACCCTCACCCCACCCACCCCCCTTCACTCCCTCTCCCTCCCTCCCTCCCTCCCTCTCTCTCTCTCCTCCAGGCTCCAGAATGGCTCTTTCCTTTAGCCTTCATGGACGACGAGGTCACCCGGTACTACGCCTGTCTGGCCATGGCCGTGCTGGCCTCCAACAGAGAGGCAGAGGCCAGAGTCCTTCAGTCCGGTACCCTGGACCTCGTCCTCCCGTTCCTCAGGACCCACGACCCCAAGACCTTCGCGCAGAGGGACCCCTCGCACGTGCAAGGAAGGTCGCGGGACTGGCTGCAAAGGTTGACCCCCGTGTTGCGAAGCTCGCGCCAGGAGGCACGTGCCTTGGCTGCCTTCCACATGGTGATGGAGGCGGGGATTAAAGCGGAACAGGACTGTAAGGAGGTGAGTGAGTGAGTGAGTGGGGAGTTGGGGGGAGTTGGGGGTGGAGTGGGGGGGAGTGGGGGTGGAGGGGGGAGTGGTGGGGGGAGTGGGTGGGGGGGGGGTGGGGGATGGGGGTGGGGGGTGAGGGGGTGTGGGGGTGAGGGGGGTGGAGGGGTGGGGGAGTGGTGGGGGGAGTGGGGGGATGAGGGGTGTGGTGGGTGTGGGTTGGGGTGGGTGAGTGTAGGGGGGTGAATGAGTGTTTGTGTGGGTGGGTGGTGAGTGGGGGTGGGGGTAGGTGTGGGTGTGGAGGGGGCAGGGGGAGCGTGCGCGCGCGCGCGCGCGCGTGTGTGTGTGTGTGTGTTGTAGTGGGTGTGTGTGTATGTATGTGTGTGTGTTTGTGTTTGTGTTTGAGTGTGTATATGTTTTTGTGTGTACGTGCGCGCGTACGTGCGTGTGTGCGTGTGTGTTTATGTACGTACGTGCGTGCGTGCGTGCGTGCGTGTATGGGTGTGTATGTGTGCGCGCGCGCGCATAAAGATCGAGATAGACAGGCAGACGAAGTTTAAGAAAGACAAACAACTTAAAAAAAAAAAAAAAACGAGAAAAGAACAAGACAACCAACCAAGTAGCAACGGCATATCAACACAAAGGAAGGAAGGTGGCAGGATGGTTAAGACGTTCGCCTGCCAATATGTAAGCCGTGAGTTTCTGGGTTCGTTCCCAGCCTCGCCCTTTC
>JASPKP010002882.1:0-7500 GCA_030674155.1 Stramonita haemastoma | reverse complement strand
GTGGAGAGAATGACCATGCTAGGTGAGAAGTACTGTGAATACATGCAACAACATTCTCCTGACTTCTACAACCCAAGATACAAGACTTACAAACTGAAAGAAAAAAATAATGAAACATTTTGGCTTCAGAATTCAATTCTGGGCTCCGAACCACTGCAGTGATCTTGTTTATTGTGATGAACTTGCCCAGGGTCAGGCAGTTGAGACAGCATTTGTGTCAGCAGCTTCAGAAGAAAGACGTCTTGAGGAATCTGCATATGTTCTTCGCGGATACATTATGGATGCTTTCAGGGCAACACCTGATATGCCATGGCCTCCTTCTGCAGAATTTCTTCAGTCTGATGCTGTTAAACCTCCAGATATTTTCACAGACTTTCTAAAAACACTGCTATCTGGAAAGAGTAGTTCTATGGAGCAACCCAAAACCGCCAGATTGGCATCCTTAATTGCCCAGGACATATGCTAATCTGTGACAGGAAGGAAGTGGAAAATGCCTAAACATGTTTTGCTTGGAATGTCTGTCAGACATGTAACTGGCAGCTCTGAAATCATAAGTCTGTTGAATAGGTTTGGTCATGTTGCTGGATACAAAACCATTGTGCGACTTGAGACTGCTATGGCCAATTCTGTACTTCAGTGCGCAAGTCTTCTTCCTTCAACAGTGAGTTTGACAGAGAACAAGGTTATCCATTTTTGCTGGGATAACTTTGACCTGAACGAAGAAACTCCATCAGGAGCCAACACCACCCACTCCACTCATGGCATTGTCATTCAAGAGGTTACTGGGGACACAATGCCTGACACTTTTCTGTCTCAGACAGAACCTCCTCCTCATTATCAGGACCGCCAATGCTCAGTGCAGTATGAGCCACATGATGTTCCTCCATGCTTTGCAAAAGTAAAGGCAGAACCTAAGTTGCATGTTGTGGAAACTCATTTCTCAAACACAGAGGCAGTCTACAAAGCTCAACTTGCTGATTTTTGGTGTGTGTTTTTTTCTCCAGATTCTAGGCCACAAATGGAAGTCAACTTGTCCCTGGATGGGGAGGGTGGGTATCACTCACAGGAGAAGGGACAGAAAAGAAGCAGTCTACTGTGGACTATATGGCACCCATCCACCACCTTGTCACTGAACACAATAATAATTATGATGATAATAATAATAATAATAATAATAATAATAATAATAATAATAATAATAATAATAATAATAATAATAATAATAATACATGGAACTTGTATAGCGCTATATCTTGTAAAAACAAATCAAAGCGCTTGCATTCGACCTACACAACACACAAGCAATCAACAGCAATTTACAGTTTTAACAAATTCGAATGTACACTCACTCGCATGCACACACACACACACACACACACACACACACACACACACACACACACACACACACACACACACACACACACACGCACACACGCACACACGCACGCACGCAGCATGCGCGCGCACACACACACACCTATAAACGTTATACACTTTGGCAGGTAGATGTTGAAGGCAGGACAGGATTGTACGGCGTTTTCATTTCAATTTTCTGTTTTGTTTTTAAAATATGGGACAGGCGTTCCTTGTGCAGTGGTGACATTAACATATGTTGATAGCCTGTTTAATACCCTTTATTTTGGTACCAAATTTGATATGAATGTGTAAGAATATATTTATATAAATAATGTAAATTAACCTCACCCCCTAAATATTTTCCTTCTGAAGGGTTACCATATTGAATTGCTTGTATATCCTGAAATAACCTGGTTACATGAGGGTAACATATACCATAAAACGTTAAAATAAACAAAGTTTCAGAAAAATGCACCCATAAATCCCCCCCAGGGGGGGGGGAGGGGGGTCTACGGAGGGACCAAGGTCTAAGTATAGTGAGTGACCAGTGGTGTCTAAAAAGGAGTAGCCGAGGAAACTGTCAGTGGAGACTTACTCGGGAGGATTTCAAACCCAATGAAGTAAGGCAAGTGAGAACCATTATAGTATTGGAAAGGTTGAATCTCTCTGTCTGTCTGTCTGTCTGTCTGTCTGTCTGTCTGTCTGTCTGTCTGTCTGTCTGTCTGTCTGTCTGTCTGTCTCTCTCTCTCTCTCTCTCTCTCTCTCTCTCTCTCTCTCTCTCTCTCTCTCTCTCTCTCTCCCTCCCTCACTCTCTCCCTCCTCCCTCCCATCCCCCCTCCCTCCCTCCCACCCACCCATGTTTTCAAAAGTGGCTCTGAAAGAGCAAACAGACAGAACTCTTTTTCCGCTGCACGATGTTGTGACTTCTGTCCCTAATGTGTTCCCGTACCGCCTGGTCACTCCTCCACTCCAGCCTGTCAGCTCACCACTCCTGGGCACCGGCTGTCCGGAACAAGCCTGCCCCGGCCACTGCCTGCCCTGTCCGGAAAGGCCGGCACTGCCGTGTGTCGCCAGGCAATGGCGGCATGCACCGCCAGGCTGCAAAAATGACTTCCTTCCAACAGGGATTTATTTATTCATTTATTACCACCCTATGCTGTAGGTATATGGCAACGTTCTGGTGGCTCCTGCGACGGTACTGGAACCATTCGTATCGGTTATTGCCTTTCTAATGGATCATTCCAGTGGCGTGGAGAGGGGGGGGGGGGGGGTCTGCTGCATGGGTAACAGCTTGCCCTCCATACTTACTTACCTAGGCTTTGTGATCTAAAGACCAGAGCGCAACTCCAGTCTTCTGAGACTGATGGGTGCCTACTACTATCACCCTATGTCACAGCAGATTTCTTTGTGTGAAATTCGGGCTGCTCTCCCCTGGAAGAGCGCGTCGCCACATGTGCAGCGCCACCCATTATCTTTTTTCTTTTTCCTGTCTGCAAATGTATTTGTTTCCCTATCAGAGAGGCTGTTTTTTTCTACATAATTTTGCCAGGGACAATCCTCTTGTTGCCGTGGGTTCTTTTATGTGCGCTAAATAATGATGTGTAACACACGGGACCTCAGTTTAGCGTCTCACCCGAAAGAGTAGCGCCCAGATCACACCACTCATGGGCTAATGGATGGGGGGAAAGTTTCGGGCCCAAACGGGATTGGAACCATCGCACATTTCGACACGGACTTTTCGCTTTCTAGACAGGCGCGTTACATCTAGACCACATATCCACCATGTATCACTCAGAGATGTGGCGCCACTGCTCTTCACTCGTGGTCAGCATCAGAGGTGTGAACGGTCAGGGAGGTGGCCCACTGCCTCTTTGCTGCACAAGATGAAGGGAAATATCCATGTCAACAATAACGTTAAATCAAAGCTTGAATAATTTATTCGTTCATGAATCCTGTCATGGAATTATTACAGCATGGACAACAACAAAGCAAAACATAGTCATCAGCATCAATCACCGGTGAAGTGGTCTGTGAATGTAACGCGAAAAATGTTTGAATTTTCAGAACTAACGCGTTGGAGTTTTTGTTTGGGGGGGAATCCCTTGGATTTGGCCCATATATATGAACCGCGCTTCGATGAAATTGCTTTCCATTTTCTGAAGAAAGTATCTTTAATCTTCTGTCATCAACGCGCTTGCACGCACGCACGCACGCACGCATGCACGCGCACACACATACACACACATGCGTGTGCGCACTCCCGTGCGCAGAAGGAGCAAAAAAGAAAGAAAGGGAGACAGAGAGAGAGAGAAAGAGAGACAGAGACAGACAGACAGACAGACAGATGGATTGATTGATTGATTGACTGATTGATTGATTGACTGACTGACTGACTGACTGACTGATAATCTTTATTCTCAAGGGACTATCCTTAAGAATCACAGGTAACAGTTTCAAGTATACATAAACAATATTTTTGATATGAAGAGAGAGAGTGAGAGAGCGAGATAGGGACAGAGACAGAGAGACAGAGACAGAGAGAGAGAGAAGCATTTTATTGTTGTGAATGTAATTGCCCCTCCAGTTCTTCCCTTTCCGTTGAAGAGAAGAGCGCGGTCATTGCTGGCGGCCATATCACCTCTCATCGGCCTTGTCCTTCGTGAGTAAGCCACTGAAAGGGGAGAAAGACTAGAGGGCTACTGACTGAGGAGGTAGAACAGAGGAGGGGGCAAGGCAAGGGCAAGGCAAGGCAAAATTCTTTTATTCGAGGATAATAGATAAGCACTCGTGTGCTTTTTTACATCCAGTCCCCGCCCTTTTCAGGGATAACATTAAGATAGAAAAAAAAAATAGCCACAACTACACAACAATTATAATGATCCAAATACCAAAAGTAAGGAACCATACCAAGTATCAAACAGGCAAGAAATAAGGAAGGAAGGGAGAAGGCCAGGGGAGAAAAAAATCACTTTAGTTGGTTTTGCAAACGACTTTCTGGAAATTGGGAAGAACTGGAATGGGGGTCTTTTGGAGCTCTTCGCATGGGACATCACTCCTCCAGTAATTGTGTCCCTTCGCTGTGTGGCCTTTGGCGTTGTGACCCAGAGACGTGACCTTGCTGCGATGGCCACAAGATGGCCATTTGTAGGCACCGTGGATCAGTGGTGTAGTGGTAACAGTCTCCATGTTGAAAGCCAGAAGTAGCGGGCTCCAATCCCGTGTAAAGCTGGATGTTTTTTCATCAACCAGACTATGATTGCTGTGATGTCGTATTGTTTTTGGTAAGACAATAAACTGAAGTTCTCTGTGTCTAGTATAGCTAGACTATACATTTACACTGACAGTACACGTAAAAGAACCACAAGAAATAAGGTAGCTGTCCCTGAAGGTAGGAAGCGGGGGGGGGGGGGGGGGGGGGGGGGGGCAGGCTTTATAGAGGAAACAGATACAGCCTGAATGAAATAGATTAAAGAACTGAATGGCGGAGCAAAGAGAGAGAGAGAAACTCGAATACTCGAAACTCGAGTATTTTAATGAGGGTGAATGGATAAGCCAGAGACTGCTTTACACCAGGCCCTCAGAACAGAAAACCACAAAAAACCCAACAAGAGAAAAAGCAAACAAGCCAAACACACGTAGTTGAATAATTAAGTTAATAGATAAATCAATAAAATACTAACAAAACCAATCACACAATTATTTGAGAGACAGAGACAGAGACAGATAGAGTCGTTTGGTAACCTGGACAAGTAGCACCGTGGTTTTAATCTGGGCTGCATGCATTGTAAAGGGGGCATGAAAAACTAAGGTAAGGAGAGCTTGAGCGGCCACTGCTGTCGTCTATAAAACAACTACACTTCAGTTCTACACTCCACTCCACTCCACTCCACTCCTCTTCGCCACTGCAGGCTTTATATTTAGAAGTGGGCCAGCAGTTTTAGTCTGTGCTTTGTTCCCATTGTTCAGGGTGTGTGTGTGTGTTGTTGTGTGTGTGTGTGTGTGTTGAGTGTTTGTGTGTGTGATGTGTGTGTGTTTGTGGTGTGTGTGTTGACTGCGTGTTTGAGCGCGCTCACGCGCGTGCGCGAACTGGCAAATAAACGCGCTTTCGCACGTTCATGCCTAAGCTTAGGTGCTTGCATGTGTGTGTATGTGTGTGTGTGTGTTTGTGCTTCTTGCTTGCTTGCGTAAGTCAAGAAAGTGTGGCTGCTGAAGTAAAAAAAAACCTGTATACAAAGTAGTCCCCAGAAAGTTTTCCCCTCCAAACATACTGCCGGGACATGCAGTAACACACAAAGCTTGTAACTTGGCTTTTGCTGCACTGGCCTGGCCCCTTCACACGGCACTGAGAGAAGAAACAGATTGAGGGAGAATTAGGGAGAGACAGACAGACAGGCAAGGCAGGCAGGCAGGCAGGCAGGCAGGCAGAAAGAAAGACAGGCAGAGAGACAGGCAGGCAAATAGATAAGCAGGCAGGCAGAGAGACAGGCAGGCAGAGAGACAAGCATGCAGACAGAGAGACAGGCAGGCAAAGAGACAGGCAGGCAGAGAGACAGGCAGGCAGGCAGAGAGACAAGCAGGCAGAAAGACAAGCAGGCAGAAAGACAAGCAGGCATAGAGACAAGCATGCAGACAGAGAGACAGGCAGGCAAAGAGACAAGCAGGCAGGCAGAGAGGCAGGCAGGCAGAGAGACAAGCGGGCAGGCAGAGAGGCAGGTAGGCAAAGAGACAAGCGAGCAGGCAGAGAGGCAGGTAGGCAGAGAGACAAGCGGGCAGGCAGAGAGGCAGGTAGGCAAAGAGACAAGCAGGCAGAGAGGCAGGCAGGCAGACAGGGAGGTAGGCAAAGGGACAAGCAGGCAGGCAGAGAGACAGGCAGGCAGAGAGGCAGGCAGGCATGGAGACCGGTCAGACATGCAGGCAGGAAGACAGGGGGGAAGAGGAACAGGTTTGTCTAGGGAGCGACAAGCAATACAAGCAGGAGAGATGCTGGCCGAAGCTGCCTTCCTTCCCATGGCGGGGTCAGGACCCAGAGAGGAATGACCCAATGGCGACAGTGACGACACAGGGCCACCAGGGAGACGTTTTACACACGACATTCTGGCTGTCTTCCAGGTGGAGGGAATGGGGAGGGGTGGGTAGGGGGGGAAGTGGAGGTTCTGCTATTTTTGTAATGATGTGATTCAGTGGAAAGTGCTCAAGAAATCCTAGACAAGGTTTTACATAAGTTTCTGCATCAGTGTTCTGTGCTTGTTGGCAAAGGAGTCTTTGCAAAAACTTGAAGAGTATGAACGATTTTTTTCAAGTTTCTAAATAATGTTTCATTGAGAAAAAGAAAAGCCAAATGAGTATGAATTTGTATCCCTGCTGAGTGAATGTCCTGCACATCCAGGTGGCAAAACCAGCTGCCCAACGCAATGCCTAAAGCAGCTGCCCAATGCCCATCACAATACCCAAACATCTGCCCAACATCCTGGCAAAGGCAACTGTTTTCGTTTACAGAAATAAAGAAAAACCAACTGAACTCACTCGCTTTCTGAAGTTAAGTTTACAACTAAGATAACAATAGACTACACAAATTGTATTTGCACCTTGCAATGTGAATCCACAGTATAGATCTACATACTACGTTTCAGGGCTGATGGCCTTGTTGCATTACTCAGACCTTCATTTAGAACAAAAAATGCCCTCATTGACAAACCTCTCCACTGACAGTGTGTAGGCCTACTATCCGCGTCCTGCTGCTGTGACGCGGTGTCTGACCACAGCCAGTATGTTGAAGTGATGTCTTAGAATCACAAGGCCGTTAATGTCCGATAGAAAACACCATGGCACAGAGACTTACATCCATAACAATCAGTGGATGTGTCACATCATTTTATGTTGACTTATTTTTTGCACAAGGGCATGCGCATCGGCAAATATCATCTCACACGTGAGTGGAATACAGTGTTTTGCGGATTCGCGCTCACTTGCGTACGTATGTGCATGTGTGCCTGCTCAAGAAGCGTAACATGCAAGCAGTTTATCACCTGGCACATCAACATGGATTACCATGTCGGCGGGCATGAATATGCGCGTGCACGTTCACACGCACACACTCGCCGACGCATTCAGCCTCTAGAGAGAGAGACAGAGACAGAGAAA
>JASPKP010002881.1:0-21578 GCA_030674155.1 Stramonita haemastoma | reverse complement strand
AAAAAAAAATGCCCCAAAAACACAAAAACACACCCCCCTTTAAACCCAAAAAACCCCCCCCTAAAAAAAAAAAACCCCCCCAAAACACAAAAAAAAAAAAACAAAAAAACCCAAAAACCAAAAAACACCCCAAAAAAAAAAAAAAAAATTTTAACCAAAAAAAAATAAAAAAAAAAAAGGGGGAAAAGAAAAAAAAAAAAAAAAAAAAAGGGGGGTTTTTCCCCTTTATAAAAACAAATAAAAAAACCAAAAAACAAAACAAAAAAAACCCCCTTCCCAAAAAAAAAACCCCCTTTTCCCCCCCAAAAAAAAAAAAGGACCCAAACCAAAAAAAAAAAAAAAAAAAAACCCAAAAACCCCAAACCCCCCAAAAAAAAAAAAAAAAAAAACCCCAAAAACAAAAAAACCCCGAAAAAACCTTCCCCCCCCCCCCCCCCTTTTTTAAAAAAAAAACCCCCCCCTTTTTTTGGGGTCCCCTTTTTGGGGCCCCGGGCCCCCCCCCCCCCCCAAAAAAACCCCCCCCCCCCCAAAAAAAAAAAACCCCCCATTTTTTTCCCCCCCCCCCACCCCCAAAACCCAAAAAAGCCTTTTTTTAAAAAACCCACCCAAACAAAAAAAATTTTTTAAAAAAAAACAAAAAAAACCCCCCCCAAAAAACCCAAAAAAAAACCAAAAAGAAAAAAAACCCCCGGGGGGAGGGGCCCCAAAAAAAAAATAAAAAAAAAAAAAAAGAAAAAACAAAAAAAAAAAACCCAAAAAAAAAAAAAAAAAAAAAAAAGGGGGGGGGGGGGGGGCCCCCCCCCGGGGGGGGGGGGGTTTCCCCCCCCCCCCCCCCCCCCCAAAATAAAAAAAAAAAAACAATCAACAAAAAAAAAAACCCAACAAAAAAACACAAAAAACCCAAAAAAACCAAAAAAAAAAACAAAAAAAAACCCCAAAAAAAAAAACAATATAAAAAAAAAAAAAAAAAAAAATAAAAAAAAAAAAATAAAAAAAAAAACAACAAACAAAAAAAAAACCCAAAGTGCAAGAGAGAGAGTCTGAGAGAGGGGAGAGAGATAGAGTATGAGAGGATGATTGCGTAGAGAGAGATGAGAGAGAGAGAATGAACTGAATGAATGAATGAATGATTAATCTTTATGAGATGAATAATCTTTATTTTTCCAAGGGTAACAGAGTATAGTAATCATTACATAATTTTTTTCTATCCTCGGCCCTTGCCCTGATCAGGGAATATGCTAAGAAACCCCCTCCTTACACTCTACTACCGCATCACCACCAGTAGCAGTGTCAAAAACAATATTTTAAAAAGAATAACAGAATACCCATTCAACTAAAACGCGCATACCAAACTGGATAACACTGTTAAAATAAATTATCTAACAAAAAATAACATAGCAAAAAACATTTTAAAAATAGCAAATATTCAGGGACCACTGAAACAGAAGGACATTACAAATATATTAATGCGTGAGTGTGTTGAGTGTGTGTGTAGTGTGTGTGTGATGGGATGTGTGTGTGTGCGTGTGTGCGTGCCGTTGGTGTGTGTCGTGTGTGTGTGTTCTCTGTGTGTGTGTGTGTTGTGCTTGTGTGTGCTGTTGCGTGCGTGCGTGTGTGTGGTCGTGTAAGCGGGAAAAGAAAAAAACAAGTCAAAGTAGGCAGATAAAAGGGAAAAAAAAACCAGAATTAAGAAAAACAACAACAACAAAAATGTAGATAGTTTATAACGCCCCCCCCCCCCCCCACCCCCCCCCCCCCCCCACCCCAACACAAATGGGACCTATATTGGGAAAACACATTTGCAATATTCTCAAATGGTAAGAATTACAGTTTGAATCCAAACATAACAACCAAAATACTCCCTCTCCATTATAAGTCTAGGATAGATATTATGAATCGGGCTTTGGAGTTGGAGGGAAAGGAGGAGGAAAGGAAAGCAAAAGAGAGACGAGAGAGAGGAGGAGAGGCGAAGAGTGATGAGAGAGAGAGTGAGGAGAAGGAGTGAGTGTGGGAAGTGATGAGAGAGGTGGAGAGAGACAGAGAGAGAGAGAGAGAGAGAGAGACGAGAGAGAGAGCGAGAGAGAGAGAGAGATGGGAGAAAGAGGATAAGAAAGAGAGAGAGAGAGATGGAGAGAAGGAGGAGAGAGGGAGAGAGAGGAGAGAAGAGCAGGACGAGGAGAGAGAGGAGAGTGAGAGAGAGAGAGGATTGAGACTAGACATGAGATGGCGAACGAGAGAGAGAGAGAGAGGGATGAGAATGAGAGAGAGAGAGAGCATCGCCAAATTATATCGTCATCAAAAAAAACCCAAAGTCAAAAAAAATTTTTTTTTTAAAAAACTCACACTTCAATAAAAACTATCATAAATGAAACCAAAAACCCTCAAAATTTTTAACCCAAATCTAACAAGGAAAGGAAAACCCATGAGAGGAGGAGAGAGAGAGAGATGAAGAGAGAAAAGGGGAAAAGAGACAGAGACAGACGACAGCGGGACAGACGGGGACAGACAGACAGAACAGAAAAGACAGCAGACAAAAGGTCGGAGAAGGAGAGAGGGGAGAGAGAGAGGAAAAATGAGGAGAGAGAGAGAGAGGAGAGAGGGAGAAGGAAGGGATGGAGAGAGGAGGGAAAAATGGGGAGAGAGAGGGGTTGGAGGGGAGGAGAGAGGAGCATCTTCAAATTAATCAAAAAAATCTAGTCAATACCCCCCAAAAAAAACTCTCACTTCTGTAAAAAAATTAATTATAAAAAAAATTATCTAAAAAACTTATAATGTGCCAATCCTTACAGGAAAAAAAACCCCCCAAAGGGCAAACAAAAAACAAAAGAGAAGATTGTATAAAAAATATTTTAAAAAATAAAAGTGGAGCGAAACACATGTAAGGTTATAAATACAAACAAGTTTTAAATCAAACTCTATACATTAAAAAATAAAATATATTATAATAAAGATGAAAAAAAATTTAGAAAAATATCGGGGACCAGAAAGGAGTGAAAAGAGAGAGAGAGAGAGAGGGAGAGAGGGGCGAAAAAGACAAAAGGGAAAAGAGAGAGAGAGAGAGATGGGAAAGAGAGAGGGGAGAGAAGAGGAGGGGGAAAGAGAGAGGGAAGAGGGGCGTTATCAAATTGCATCGTAAATCAAGACAAACCAATCAACGAAATGTTTCAAAACACCCCAAAAACATTTTGTAAACAAATTATCATCGTGAAACCTATTTTTTCACAAAACAATTCATATGAAAATTAATATATTCTCTGTGTGTAAGTGTGTGTGTGTGTGTGTGTGGGCGCGCGGCGCGCGCGCGCGCGCGCGCGTTGTGTGTGTGTGTGTGTGTGTGTGTGTGTTGTGTGTGTGTGTGTGTGTGTGTATTTGTGTGTCACTGTGTGGGTGTGTCACTGTGTGTGTGTGTCACTTGTGTGTGTGTGTGTGTTGTGTGGGGCTGTGTGGTGGTGTGTGTGTGGTGTGTTGTGGTGTGTGTGCTCACATTTTGGCCCGGCCCAAATGAAAAGAAAAATCCCGAAGCAAACAAAAAAAGAGCAAAATTGTTAAAAAGAAGTAACAAATAGGGGCAAAACAACATTAGGTTACACAAACAAGTTTAAAATCCCGAACGATAATTAAGAAATACAAAATTCATAATGGAGATGAAAAGGAAATGCCATTTAAAGGGATTACAAAACTTAGAATTAAACCCGTCATATGAAAAAATTTAATACTTTCAGTGTGTGTGTGTGTGTGTGTGTGTGTGTGTGTCTGTGTGGTGTCTTTGTTGTGTGTCTGGGGGTTTTTCTGGTGCTGTATGTAGTAAAGTACGTTTGTTGTGTGTGTGTTTGTGTGTGTTTGTGTGTGTTTGTGTGTGTTGTTGTGGTGGTGTGAGTTTGTTTTGTGTGTGTGTGTGTGTGAGGGGGGGGCAAAAACGCTAAAAAACAACAACAACAAAAACAACCCACCACTGATTAAAAAAAAAACAAAACATAAAAAACCCCTTTAAAAAAAACACTAAATAAAATTTACATCAAATATATTTAAACAGTTAATTCAATTTTAATTCTACTAGCAAAACCAAAAAAACTATACCGTATTTAAATCTAGGATGGAAAAAAAGAGAGAGATTGGGGGGAGAGAGAAAAGAGAGAGAGAGAGGGGAAAATGGACGAGAGCAGGGTGGAAGAGAGGGGGAGAGGGGGGGAAGAAGGGGAGATTTTATTGCGAGAAAAGGAGAGAAGAGAGAAAAGGGGGAGAAAAGAAAAGAGAGATCTCAAATTACATCATCAAAAGAAATATTTAAAAAAAAAAAAAAAAAAAAAAAAAAAAAAAAAAAACAGACAAAAAAAGAAACAAAACACTCAGTTTTATAAAGTATTTGAAATTTAAAAATTTTTTAAAGATATAAAAATTATTAAAAATAGTTCAATCAACAATTTTTTAAAACCCAAATTTTAAATATGCAAAAAGGTTATGTGATGGTGAATCCAATTAACTAAACCCAAGTGGTCATCCAGTCACTTTTTGCCACTTGGTTATTTCTGATTTAAAAAAATCCAAAATTTAACTCTTTTTATAGTAAGACTAAGGGTTTTAAGGCACTCTGTGAAGTTGGGGGAAAGTTTAATTGCTTTTAAAAAATTTTTTAGAATTTATACATTTTCTGTGCTTCCAAATTTGGCAACAGTTGATATCTCAGTTTTTAAAAAGAATATTTAACAAAAAAATGGCAATGGAAATTTAAAGGGGGATTGACTAAAAATGTTTATTCCCTTTTTTTTTTTTTTTTTCCTTTTTTTTTTTTTTTTTTTTAAGGGGGGGGGGGGGGGGGTTTAGGGGTTTGGGTTAGGGGTCTTTGGAATTAAGTGGATTTGAAAATGTCGTTTGAAGACCTCTCTACTTTGGGAGCACTTTTAAGTTCATGGTAGCAGTTCCAGGCATACTACCAGAGTAGGAGAGGTTGATTTTGAATAGATCAATTCTTGGGATGGGGTCGCTGAAGTTTTTTTTGAATTCGAAAAATTCAAGTGA
Organism: Stramonita haemastoma; assembly: GCA_030674155.1. Classification (NCBI taxonomy): domain Eukaryota; kingdom Metazoa; phylum Mollusca; class Gastropoda; order Neogastropoda; family Muricidae; genus Stramonita; species Stramonita haemastoma. The sequence continues at coordinate 16,562 of JASPKP010002881.1, read as the reverse complement.
AATGTTGTTTTTCAATGTTGTAGGAGCTTCCCCATAGGGGATTTTATTTTAAAAACATAGTTTTTATTTTATGAAAGCATTTTTGTAAGGGAAAAGATCCCAATTTTGTGTATCAGATCAAAAATCTTGAGGACTTTAAGAGTACTGCCTTGGGGGCCCTCGTTTATAGTTACTAAAAAGGATTTTTAAAACGTTTTTGCCTGGAAAAGGGGTTCAAAGGTGTAGAGCAATAATTAATTGTGAAAAATATAGCCTGAAAAATTTTAGTTTTCTAGCATGTAGGTTTAGAAGTGTTTATTCTCCCAAAATGGTGGGGAATTGTGGGGGCCCACATTTGTTGCTTTTTTTGGTTACATGTGCTGTCCTTGGGATTATTGTCTATTGTAATCCTAGGATTTTGGGATTGTCCACTTCTTCAATTTGGGTTTTGTTTATGAATACAGGGGGGGGGGGGTGGAAAAGTTGTCAGATTTTTTTCTTTTTTGTTTTTTGTGTAAGCATTTTTTGGGTTTTTTGTGGATTGAGGGACATATGGTTTTGTTGACCCTTTCTCAAGAGAGTCAATACTTTTTTTAATAAAAACTGATATTCTATTATGTGGTGTGCCCTAGAAAGGTATTTTGTATCATCAAAAAAAAGCTGAAATGGGTCTTTGATATGGGTGTGGGGTCTTGACATATATACAAAATAGATGGGGCTAGTATTGACCCTTTGGGGGGGGAACCATTTTTTGCTGGAAATGTACAGGCCCTTGGAATATTGATACAAATATGCTCTCTGTTCAAAAAGGATTTAAACTTTTGTGGACATTTTCTGATTTTCCCATACAATGACTGTTTTCTTACATAAAAAGCTTTGATCAATCTACATCAAAGTTTTTGCAAAATAAAAAAAAGGGACCAAAGAAACTGTTGTCATTTAAATTAGTTAGCCAACTTTCACTGGTTTTCAAAAAAGGCAGTTGGACAAGAATGCTTTTTTTTTTTTTAAAACCCGTTGATTCTTGTTTGAAAATTGTGAAAACTCAAATGGTGATAAAAAGTGTCTATGGGAAAGTGTTTTTCCCGGTTTGTAGTATTGAATTTTAAAATTTGAAATTGGTCTGTAATTACAAGACTTTGAATGGTCTCCCTTTATAAGGGGAGGAATTACTTTAGCATTTTAAAAATGTGGGTTTGGAAAAAAGCATTTTCAAGCAAAAAATTATAAATATAAGTTAAAGTGTCAGAGTTGATTGAGCTGCTAAAATTGAGAAATTTTTTGTCAATACCATCTGGTCCCTTTTCTTTTTTTGTTTCAAGCTATTTAGATATCTGAACACTTCAGAAACAATTTTGAAAAAGGGGGTTTTTTTAAATTTTTATTTAATGTTTTTTGTGAGCAAAAGCTTTTTGCTCTTTTAGGAGTTTATTCTGTCTATTTGTTTTATAACTGTTTCAGTATGGTGGTAAAAAAATTTTTGAGGTTTTTCTGGGGAAATTTTATTTGAATGGGTTTGAGTTGGGTATTATTGGTTAATGATTGATAGCTGCCAAACGCTTTTTGGATTGTGTTTCGAGGGGGAAGATTTTGGAATATTTTTTTTTTTGGCTTTACGTTTTAAAGGTTTCTTTGTTTCTTTGTTCTTTTTTAAAATTTTCCTATTTTTCCTTTCTTTTATGGGTCTCTCTTAAATAGGTTTCTTTTAGATCTCGGTTGTCATCCATTTAGGTGTGTTTCGTGCTTAAATCTTCGGGTTTTGAAAGGAGCATGTTTTATTGGAATGGGTTAAATGTTTTTAGGGCCCAAAAAATTTTAGCTTTCTCTGGGTCTGTAAAGGGGTTGGGAAATTGATTAAATTTAAAGGGAAATTTTGCAAGGGGCGCAAGAAAATTTTTTTTTCAAAATTTTTAAAAAAAATGATCTAAAAGTGACTCTTGTGACCAAACCATGGGAATTTTTATTTCCCTTTTTTTTTCATGTTTAAAAACAGATAGGAAGGTGATCACTGCAGCCAAAGTTGGAAAACATTTTCTTTGATATTTGCTTATTTTTTTTTCATATCTGGTCAATGAGAAAGTTTGCACTGGGGAGGTTAAGCGGGTTGGTGTGTCAATAATTGCGAGAGATTATAGGAATTTAATTTGTTTATCCACAAGGGTGGGGTTTAAGTGTTTCATGTTAAAATTCCCAATAGTAAAGTTCTTTAGCATCCAAGATGCTGAACCCCATCATATGGAAAATCTATCACCCAATCAATTTCTCAGGGGGATTTTGTATATAAATCCGAAAATTTAATGGGTTTATTGTTGGAGTTGTATTTTAGCCATGAGATCTACTTGTTGGGTTTCAAGATGGGGGGGAATCTTTTTAAATTTTTTTGGATTCATTTATTATAACAAATATTCCTGTTGTTTTGGAGGAAGGGGGGTCTTTAGGATTGCTCTAACCAAGGTATTTGGATTTCTTTACCAGATCCCAAAACTGGAAAAGTCTGGGTCTGTAAATCCAAAAAATGAATGGTTTATTTGAGTTGTGTAGGATACTATGTACATCAGCTAGCTTTTTTAAAAATTTTTGCGGGTTAAATGTTTAAATGGCCAATACGTAGTCAATCTTTTTGGGGGCCGGGTTTTTCTAAAGGAGCCATGTTGCTGAAAGGTAGAGAAGAAGAAGGAGAAGAAGAAAAAAATAATTAAAAGTAATATTAATGATAAACTAAAACAAAATGTTTTTAAACGGTTTGAGGAAAAAATATCTATAAAACTTAAACTGATCAAGTAAATACAATGGAATGGAAAAATGGTGAATATGCAATACAAAAACTTTTCGTTTTTTCTGCACAAAATTAAAGGAGAAAATTAGTACTAATAAAAGCCTTTGCTTTAACTGTTACCATTTGGATTATTATATCCTAAAACAGTTATTAGGATACACAATATCCTCAGGTTTTGGATTATTGTGGTAATAAAATCAGTCTTCTGGAAAAATTTTACAGGAAACCCCAACACGCAGAAAAAATTTTTTTATGCTGTTTTCCAATACCCAAAGGGGGAAAAAAAAACAACAACAAAAACCTTATTTTATTTTTTTAATTTAAATTCCACTGTTGTGTCCCTTCCATCTGTCTTTGCCCCATTTCAATTTAAATCTTTTTTTTGGGTGGTTTTAGCACAACACAGCACAGAAGTCAGAAAAAACACATCCAGGGTTTTGTGAATAACTTCGAAAAATTTTCAGTTTGCAGTTTCCCAAAACACAGCATGGGAATCACAAAACAATTCCCCTAACTTGGGATAACCTTCGTTTGTGGTTTGAAAAAAAACCCCAAAAAAAAAAAGGGGGAGTCAAAAAAGGCATTCACATTAGAGCATTCAAAAAAATCTAGCTTTCCCAAAAACTGTCACTAAATAGCAAGGAGTTATAGAGGTGTCACTAAATGAATTAAAATCTAGATACATTCCAATCTTTAATCGTTTCCAAAACTGTCTGAATGCTTCACAATTTTAAAATTGGGTTCCGAAAAGCCCCCTTTTTGTCTATAAAACCCAAGTCATTTCAGACAGCTTTTTTTTTCAGAACTGTAGGTATAGTTTTTGAATGTTTTTGACAATTCTTAATGTTTTAAATTTTCCGGACAAGGTCACCGAGGTATTCATCAAGGGTAAAAAAAGGGTTTTTTTTTTCAGGGGGAGTTTTTATGCACACCTACAGAATACCCCCCCCCCCCAACAGACACACACACAACATCAACACATTACATGCACACACGCAGCACACATATATTCGGGTTAAACGTAAAAACACAAAAAACACTGATACGTTCCCCCGCGCAACACACACAAAAAACACACACACACACACACACACACAACCACACAACACAACACAACACTCACACAAAACACACACACACACAAAACCCCCACACACACCACAAAGGCGCGTTTTACTCGACAATACACACAAAAATACACACGCGCACACACTCGCCCGCACACACACACACACACCCACACCTACACCACACATACACCACCACACACACACAACACCCCACAACACACAAAACACGCATGAGGCACACAATCATGAGGCACGCGCAACACACACACACACAATACACACACCAACACACATCACACACCACACACCCCACACCGGCATTTACGCGCGCACCCCCACAACACACAAAAACACACACAAACACAACACACACACACCAAAACACACAAACAACCAAAAGGGAGCGCGCCCCAATTCAACACAACATACACAAAAGTCTACATTCATGTAAAAAAAAATTTTAAAAAAATAAATTTTTAAAATAAACTTTAAAGGGAAACAAACCTTTAAAAAACATGGTAGTAGCTTATGTCTGTCGCATGTCTTTCTTGTCCAGAAAGTCCTAAGGCCGGGGACTGCATATATTTGGGGGGGAGGGAGGGGAGGGGATAAAAAAAAGGGCCCCAAAGGGGGAGGGGGAGGGTACTCATTGGATCCTTTGGGTAAGGGGGTCTTTTGGAAAAGAAATTTTGGTACCACATTTTAAATTTTTGGGTCTGGAAAAGGGTTTCCGTTTTGTTTTGCAATGGATTGGGAAGGGGGTTGATTAGAGGGAGGGGTCGGGAGGGGTATCTGGATTACTTGGGGAAGTACGTGTTTGGATAATTCTAGAGTTGGGGAAGGAGGGAAAACTTCGTCATATTGAAACCTGATCAGAGCTCGGGGGGAAAAGGGGGAGGGGGGGGGGGTGATATGAGGGAGTGAGGGAGAGGGGGCCAGGAGCGACTTTTTGGGGGGGCAGAGGAGGACTGTGGTCGAGGCAACGAGGGTTTGGCCCCTGGTTTGGCCTATGATCGTATTGGTTGCGACCCCGTTGTGGGATGTGGGAGGAGGGTGGATTGGGAGGAGGGGGGGTTGTTAGGGCATAGGCCTGTTGGGCAGGCTTGGGGGTGGGACAGGTTGGAAAGGGGAAAGGCGGGGTAGTAGAGATGTTTTCCCACTGTCCAGCTGGCTTCTCTGTTCCCCGGGTCCTTTTCCCTGAAGTTTCCGCTAGGGGGAAAAAAGGTTGAGAGCCAGTCTTGCCGTCCCTTTTTTCCTTGTGGGTGGGGTTGCGTCACCTTTTTTAAAAAAAAGGGCCCAAAAACCGAGCGGCTCCTGGTTGGGTGAGACTTTTGGGAATGGTCAAATGTACTTCAACCCAAATTTGCTGTCCATGCCGCTTTTGTTTTTGTTGCTAGGGGCAATGCCCAGCATTGAGTTTGTGACGGCCTTGGCGGGTTTATGATGGCCGGAGGCAGGGGGAGTGTGGCTTGGGGAAGGTGGTGGCGGCGGGGGGGGAAGGGGAAAAGGGGTTTCCCCCTTTCTCAGTCCCATGCCCCATCTTCGGACGTTGCTGGCACCCGGCCAGTCTTTTTTCAAAAAACCATGAATAGTGGCATTCCTCAAAATTAGGGGGCGGGGGTTTGCGGGGATTGAGCCATTTTGAATTTTCCCCCCGGATCCTTAAATCGGGTTTCCACTTTCTGTGAGAAGCTGCCTGTGAAGGGGAGGAATACCTAGAAGATTGGGATGTATTGTTTTTTTATTTTGAATTTTTTAAGTGGGTGATCGGGGTCTTTAGTGGGAAAAAGATGGGGGGCTTCATTTGCAGGGAGGGGTCTTTTTATCTTTGGAAGCAAAATTCTATGGCAGGGGAGGGGGGGAAGGATGCTTTCTGATCTGGGGACAGTTAGGCTTTGGATGTTTTTTTTCAGTTTGGGGTTAGGCTTTTTGGGGGGATTTGGGCAGGACTTTTTTTGAAGGGTATGTCTTTTAAAGGGTGGTAAAATGAAAAAATTTATTTTAAAGGACTGTCGGTTCATAAAAAGCGCTCTGAGTGCTGTGATCTTGCTTGCGGATGTGGCACAGCTTCAAATTCCCCCCCTTGAACACAGTTGTCATGACAGATGTGGAGGGGGGATACCGTCCGTAAAACGTCGCTCTGTCACCAATGTTGGTTGTGGCCGCAGCTTGGAGGGGGGGGGTATGGTTTGTCCCTCCATTTGGCACTGAGACGTGGAGGGTTTTTCAAGGGAGTGGGGAGGATGGTTGGCCCCCCTATTGCAGAGTCACTTCCGTCAAAAAGGGGGTGGGAGGGGAAGGAGTGGATAGGGGGGTGGTGGTGGATTTCCCCCGGTTATGTAAAATACAGTCATGCAAGCGCAATGGGGAAGAGGGAGAAGACAAGAGATGGAGGGTGGGCTGGAGGGGGAGAGTGATGTAAGAGAAGTTCCCGTTTTTTCAGGGGGCCAGGTTGAGGGCCCCTGTTGGGTTGGTGGAGACAGTGGCGCTGACTTGAGTCATTGCTGGCTTGAGTGGGTGACGGTTGGGCGACAGCTGGGTGTTGGCTAAACACATCCTCTCAGCTGTGACTGAAGAGGTGTCAACAGGCAAGGATTTGGTCGCCTGTACTGTCCTCCTGTTTTCCTTTTGATCACAGCCTATTCCTACTAATCCTATCACTTTTTGTTCTACTTCACTAATGCATCCATGTTTGTCTATCCTCCTAGATGCAAAATAGTCTACTATGGAGCGATTTTTCAAACTCATTGTCTTCCAGTCATGACACCCTTTTTTCCCGCACTAAAATTAAATTTGGGGTATAGAGATGTTTTTTTAAGAGCTTCCCCGGTCTGTTCGTATTTCTGGGTTGACTGAAAGAGATCTGACGGGGGGGGGATTAAAGTCGATATCTCTTCGTATTATAGGTTCTTTTTTGTCTGTATTTTCCATTTTTGAATAAAGGTGTGGGGGGATATTTATTAAAATCTATGAAAAAAACTATATCGCCAGTGAGGCATGGGGGTGTGTATACATTCAATTTTTTTTTTTTTGGGTTGAGTCCAAGAAATTTTTGGGTTCTTCTAGTTTTGTGTAGAAAAAATATGTCCCTTGTCATGGACCGTGTATCGGCCTCATGATGAATCCCATGTTCCTAGAGGCCCCCAATGCCCCCAGTGCCGAATTAATTTACGATCAAGAACGCCATGGATCCCCTACGGCCAAAGCCTAGCCCTGAGGGGCATGGGCCTGGGCCGGCCTAATGAATTACCTTGATGTACTTCATTTTATTTTAAATATTGGTTAGGCCTAGTATTCCCTTTTTTTTTTTTTTCTTTTTTTTTTTTTTTAATATTGATAAATGTATCAGGTGGCCATATCTCAATGTGTTTGCTATTTATAGGTAAAAACTTACTTTTTGAAGAAATAACATGTTCAACACCTAGGAGGAGAACAGAAGAAAACCACACAAGAACCATTAGGTCTTGCGATGGAATGCAACATGGAAATAGGAACACAATTAACCAATTAAAGCCACAAAAAAAAAAACAAAAAACTTTTTGGAAAAATACGGCAAAAATGAAGACTGAAGACTGGAAAAAAAGGGGAAAAACGGGAAAACTGAAATAACTTTAACACTGCAAAAACGCCAACTGAAGCCGTAGGGAATGTTTCCCTTTGGGCTGCAATGGAGCTCTTCTTCAATACGTCTTGACACGAAAACGGGGGGAAAAAGAGGCAGGATTTAACGTGTGCGAAGGTTTTGCGTCGTTCGCACACGGGGCCTGGGTTTTTTAAATTCATGAAGGAAATTTTGGGGGGGTAAAGAGAAGAGAGAGAGGAGAAAAGAGGGGAGAGGAAGAGAGAGGAGGAGAGAAAGAGAGAGAGAGGAGGAGAGATTTTTTATTAATTTTTTTATGTTTTTTTTAAATTTTTTTTTATATCGAGGGGAAAAGAATAAGCAGTAATTTGTCATCTGTTCCCCCGGCACACGATGGCCTACTCTTACGAAAAGCGGAACAGGATTTAACGGTGGCAAGGTGTTCTGCGTGCGTTGACAGGGGCCTCGGTTTAAAGTCTCATCCAAGGACTTTTGGGAGAGTAGAGAGAGAGAGAGAGGAGAGAGAGAGAGAGAAGGAGAGGAGAGAGAGAGAGAGAGGAAGAGAGGGGAGAAGAGAGAGAGAGAATTTTTTTTTTTTAGAGAAATAGATAAAGCAAGATTTTTTTTACCTCCAGCAGAGAGAGAGAGGAGAGAGAGGAGAGAGAGAGAAGGGGAGGAGAGAGAGAAGAAAAAAGAGGAGAGGGGGGAGAGAAAAGACAGACGACAGGACAGACGACAGACGACAGTAAAAACGTCAGACAATTGAACAAAACAACAAAGAAAAAAAAACTTATTGCTGTTAAGCTTTGTAAGCCGTTCAGACGCATTACAAAACGTTGATAGCCTACATGCAGATTTTTAATGGTCCTTTTGTTGTTGTTGTTTTTGTTGTTGTTGTTGTTGTTGTTTTAAGTTTAAGCCATGCCAAAAACCCGCTGTGAGGGAAAAATTCTACATGCGAACAAGATCAGTAAAATGTCAACTTTAAATGACTTGGAAAGGCAGTGACAGACAGAAGACATTCAGGGTGTGTTCAGTCTAGGCAGCGGGGGCCCTGTAATAATCCCGTAAAAATCCCTAGCATAAGCCCACCATTAGAAAAAGCCCATCCCCCATTTTGGGGGCCAAAAGTTGTGACAGGGGTAACTACCTAGAAAACGCCCACCCTGTTTTTTTTCAAAGAGACTATGATTATTTTCCCCCAGAATTTGTGCAGACTATTCTAAAATCATCTTTTCCCCCTTCTTTACCTTTTCGTTTTTTTCTTTCCTTTTTTTTTTATATTATTCTTTGTCCCCCCTCCTCACCCCCACCCTCCCAACAATGATTAAAATTCGTATGCTTTTTCCACTGAAGGTATTTTGTTGTCGTGACGTTCTGGTACTTTGACGACGCTTCCCGATGGCCGGAAGTTGGTTTGAATATCTCTGTCATTTTTGAAAAACAAGCGACGTCGGGGGGCGACTTTCAAATTAAACCCCCCCATTTTTTTATAAAAAACGGTGGAAAGTTTCGGAATATGCCCGTAAAAATTTTATGGATAGAAAGGATCGGGAATTTGGGGTGAAAAAAGAGATAACTTGAAAAAGCATCAGAAAAAAACAAAAAAAACAAAACTGTCCAAAGGACCAGCAGTTAGATCTGAACATGTCGCCAAGGTTGCTGCATCATCTGGAAGATGAAAGTTTAAAAGGGGGGGTTGCAAACAAAACCCTTTACGGAAAGCAATGGACTCGTTGGCTTTCTTTGCCCCAAAATCCCCTTTTTTTTTTTTATTTTCCTTCATCATACTCCCCAGGACCAAAACACATGTTTCGGGTTTGTATTATCAATTTACCGGTTGGCACAAAAAATTTTTTTTGTGCAAAGGGGTCTTCCCTAGCAAACGCCCACCCCCCAATTTTGCCCAAATCGGGACGGGGTGGGTGGGCGTATGCTAGGGATTTTACGTAATAATAATAATATTAAATTTAATAATAATAATAATAAGCCAGACTTCGGGGGGTTTTTTTGTTTCGTCATCGGGGGGGTATAAGAAAAAAAATAATAATAACAATAATAACAAGCCCGACGTTCGGGGGGTGTTCAGTCATGGGGGGCAGGGGTCTGTTTTTAAAAATTTAAAAAAAAATAAAATAAAAAAATTGATAAAAAACCAGAAATTAGGGTGTTTTCATTCATGGTGGAGGGGCCTATAACAACAACAACAACAATAAAAATAAAATTATTATTTTATAGTTATTTTTATTATTATTATTATTATTTTTTAATTTTTATTTTTATATTATTTTATAGGGGTTTTTTACAGCGCTGATTTGTAGGTACAAAAATCAATCCCCCCTTTATTCAAATTTGTCACGCGTATAAAACCCCTTTTTTTTTAAAAATTCAAAACTACATCCTCACGGAGCGACCAAAAAACCACACACACACACACACACACACACACACAAAACACACACCAACACACACACACACACCACACCACACACACACACACACACACCACTCGATGATGTCTGTGGATGAAAATTATACTTTGATCAAAACAGCTGGGAAAACATGTTAGAAAAAAAAGAAGACGCTGGATTTTTCATCATCTTTTTCCCCTTTTCTGCCTTTTTAATCATTCTTTGTGTACGTTTTGGGTGGATAAATTGCGTCTTGATCGGTCATTTGTCTCAAAAATAGCCCCTTAAATTAAAGCCCCCCAAAAAAGTATGCTAAAAAGTGCATTGCTATGTGATGGGAGATTTCGTTAGTAATTCTTTTTGATCCCCCCTTTTAAAAAGTGTCTTCCCATCCAACGTGAAACTCTCTGGACGTTTTTAAGTAATGTTTTGGGTGTGTGAACTTGCCTTTGGGAAAGAAAGCCCAAATTTGACAGTTTACTGTAGTGCTTTGAACATGTTGTAGTTGTTTACGGCGAGGCATTGATCCGTCCTTTTGTTAATTTTCTAAAAATTTCTGATTGATTGTTTAGGGTTTTAATGTTCATTTTGGTGTTTTTATTTACTTTTTGTTTCTCCATTGGTTATAATTTTCTACAAGTAACTTTTCGTTTGCTTTTTTTTTTTTTTTTTTTTTTTTAATATAATTAAACTGAGAACAAACACACACACACATTTAATTATAAGAAGATGCAGAAGGGGGGAATGAAGCAAAGACAGCCTGTCTTTTCCTGTAGTCTGTTTTCTCAGTTCCCTGTTCACTGTGTGTTTTCCCCTAAAACCACTCCTCATTTAGCGTGCTTTTTTTTTCCCTGTTTCACACACCAATAGATAAAACTCTCTTAATTCAGCAAGGGAATCACCAGTTTAGTGTCACTGTCAACACTAAAATATTACTACCAGACTCCAAAGCACATCAACTCTTCTAAAAATTTTAATCATTGTCTTGCCATGCTTACAAATGTTTTTTTTGTGTTTTTGAATGCTAATAATCTTTCTTTTAAAAGCAGGCACTAAACTTTTAATAGAAAGCTGATTAATTGAATCTCTTTCTAGAAGATGTTCAATATTCACAGAGTCAGAACCATACAGACAAAGCCTCAAGACCCCCCCTCTTTGCTCATCTCTCACCCCCTATGGGGGGGGGGGGGGGGGGGGGGACGTTTGGCTTAGTGGTCAGAACATTGGGGCTGGCAATTTGACGACGGGTTCGAGTCCGGTTGAGGGATTTTTCTCCTGGAGTTACATCTGTGCTGACTCTATTCCCAAAAGTCCTTCGGATGAGACTTTAAACGAGGCCCCGTGTCGAACGCACGCAGAAATCTTGCGCACACGTTAAAACCCTGTTCCCCTTTTCGTAAGAGTGGCCATCGTGTGCCGGTGGGAAAAAGATGACAATATTTACAAAAACTGCATCACACGGGGACCGGATGAAAAAAAGACATGTTGTTATTTGTTATCACGATATAAAAAATTAAATAAATAAAAAAATAAACCCTTTTGTGTGTATATTCTGTTAGTTGTGTTAGTGCTCTGCAATAAGTCTGTAAATGTTTGTTGTGTTTGCACCAGGGGAGGAGGAGGAGGGGAAGGAGAATTCTGAAAAAGAAGAATTCTGAAGAAGAAGAAGAGAAGAAGAAGAAGAAGAAGAAGAAGAAGAAGAAGAAGAACAAAAACAACAAAACAACAACAACAACAAAAATTGTGGGAAAAGGAAGTCGAAGAAAAAAAGACGAACAACAAAACAACAAAAAAAAAACAAAAAAAAAAAAAACCGAAAATCACTAAAAACCCCAAAACCCCAACACAAAAAAAAAAAAACCCCCCCCAAAAAAAAACAAAAAACAACAACAAAAAACAAAAAAAACAAAAAACCCCAACAAAATCCCCTACGAAATCCCAAGGATAAGTGACAAAGGGAAACAAACCCTTTTCCAAAAATTAAAAATAGTCTTTACATCACTTGTTGTCACGCACGACGCTCGAAGGGAAGTCTTCAGTGTAAACAGGATTTCAAATAAAAAGCCCCCTTTACTTAAAAAAAGTTGTTTCTTTAGAGGGACTTAGAAGTGAGACTATTATTTTTTTTTATAAGTTGGAAGAGATGTCTAACAAAAGCTGGGGGAAAGGGGGGGGGGGGGGGGGGGTTTTCTTTTTCTTACTTTTTTTTCACCCAGTTGCACGGCCCCCGGCTAAAACCTGGTTTTTTTAGTTATTGAGTAGCTCTTTTCCAAGGCCTGCATTAAAAATGTTGTTTGTTGTCAAAATAATGTTGTGGTTGAGATTGCCTTCAGTCATGCCAACTTTAACATACAACCCGCACTCTCCTTTAAAAATATAAAAAAAAAAATAATTTTTTTTAAATCATTGAAGCGAATATGGCTGCCTATATGGCGAGGTAAATTTAAAACAAGTCATGAACGCAAACTTTCATTCAGTGTGAAATTTAAAACCACAATGATTCCCAGGGGGGGATGAGTGAGTGAGTCTCAGAGTGCACAATCTGGGTACACCCGTGTGTTAAGTGGGGACGGCAACAACAACAACAAAACCCCAAAAATAATAAAAAACCCCGTTGCATAATGCGCTTTAGATCATGTGGCCCGACAGCGGGGTTCCATTTATTTATCTATTTATTCTTTATTTATTCTTTTATATCGAGGTTAAATTTAATAAGCACTCATTGCTTAAGGGGAATCTGCTCATGTGCTAAGCATCATATGGCCAAAGGCAGCGCCCTACCCCTTATTTTTTTTTTCTTTTTTATGTCTGCACTGTATCATCAACATCAGTCCCCCCTCCATTCCCCCGAAAAACCCTTCGGATGATACAAAAAATCGGGTTCTGTGTACGAATGCACCAGAACATCTTGTGCACACTTAAAAAACCCGTTCTGCCTTTCGGAAGAGTAGGCCATTTGTGCTGGTGAGAACAGATACCAAAAAAAAAAACCCTGACAAAAAACCGTTTGCATGCGGAGATTCGATGCTAAAAAAAGGGAAAAAAGAAAAGAAAAAGCACGTAAGCGCTAATATCCTGGAGGAAAGAAAAAAAAAGAAAAAAGAATGAGCGTCTTTTTAGAAAAAGAATAGACATGTAAGTTTTACGGATTTTGAGGTGAACTGTAGATGTAAAACCGATAGCAAGTGATGAATAATTTTATCTACGGTCTTTGGTTTTATCACAATTATTTTCATCACCACTTTTATGTCACAGCAGGTTTCTCTGCCTGAATTCGGGCTGCTCTCCCCAGGGAGAGCGTGTCGCCCCAAGGCAGCGCCACCCATTATATATTTTTTCCCTTTTTTCCCGTCTGCATTTGTATTTGTGTACCAATCAGAGTGGCTTTTTTTTTTAAAGAACTTTAACAGGGACAACACTCTTGTCGCTGTGGGTTCTATTACGTGCGCTCAATAACGATGTGCAAAAACACCGGACCTCCATTTATCGTCTCATCCGAAAAACTAGCGCCCAGACACCACTCATGGTCTAATGGATGGGCGGGGAAAGTTTTTTGACCCAAAAGGGTTTCAAACCCCCGCACAATCCGACCCGGATTTTTCGTTTTAGACGGCGCGTTCCCTCTAACCACCCATCCACTATGGATCTATGGTAGTGAGGTAGGGGGTGATGTTGTTAAAATTGGCCCCGTCATGCCGTGTCTTTGTTTTGATCTACGTACTGACGTTTAACTCTATTATAATTTGGTTGAGTGGTTGTTGTGGTTGCTGTTGTTATCAAGAATCTGTATCGGCTTGCCGCCCCCCCCAAAGTGAAATTTCCCTTTGCTGGCTATTTCCCCCTCTTAGTTTTGTGTGTTGTGGGGTGTTGTGTGTGTGTGTGTGTGTTTGTGTGTGTGTGTGTTGTGTGTTTTTGGGTGTGTGTGTGTGTGTATGTGTTGTGTTTTGTGTGTGCTTTGTTGTGTGTGTGCTTGTGTTTTTTGTGGGTTATTGTTTTTTGGTGTGTTGTGTGTGGTTTTGTGTTTTTGTGTGTTGGGGTGTGTGTTGGTGTGTGTGGGTGTGTGTGGTTTTTGTAGGTTTTGTGTGTTGTGTTTTGGTTTTGTTGGTGTGTGGTTGTGTTTTTGGTGTTGTGGTGTGTGTGTGTGGGTTTGTTAGGGGGTTGTGTTTTGTTTTGTGGGTTTTTGGTTTTTTGGGGGTGTTTTTGGTTTTTTTTGTTTGTTTTGGGGGTTAGGGGGTTTTGGGGGTTTGGTGTGTGTGTGTTTTGGGGTTTTGGTGTGTGTGTGTGTGTGTGTGTGTGTGTGGTGTGTGTGTGTGTGTTGTGTGTGACTGTGACTGTGACTGTGACTGTGGTGTCCCTCACGAGTGCATGCATATACATATGTAAAGTGTTTTGGGGGGAGGGGGCGCCAGTGTGTGTGCGTGTGTGTGTTTTTGTGTGTGTTTGTGCGTGTGCGTGCGTGCGTGCCTGTGTGTTCTTACGGTGTGCCTGCCCCACTAGAAAACAATCACGTTTTCCCTCCCAGCACACACACACACACACACACACACACAAACACACACACACACACACGCACACACACACACACACACACACACACACACACACACACACACCACACACACACAACCCCACAAATATTGTGCTTATAATCAGTAGCCTAAATTACTTTCAAAACACTCGCATGAAGTTAATTAAACTATATTCTTTTGACTATCTGACTAAACAACAGTGGTGTGTGTGTGTGTGTTGTGTGTGTGGGTGTGTGTGTGTTTTTGTGTGTGTGGGGTGTTATTTCGGTAACTAACCCGTGATAATTTTTAGGGAACCATGCTGATTAGTGCGACTAAAAATAGGCACGAATTCTACTAAAGAAGAATCCGGGTTGTTGTTTTTTTCTTTCTTTTTTTTTCCCCCTCTTCTCAATCCCTTTAAAACCCCTTTTCCTTAAGTCTTTTTTTTTTCTTTCTCCAAATCATCTATCTTTTTCCCCCCCCTCCGCTCCCTCTTCCCCCTCGTCCCTTTTAGTTGTCACACACCTAATCCCTCCTCCTTGTAATACCTGTCTTTCACAGAGCAAACCAGCCCATAGATTTTTGCAAAAAATTCCCAAGGGCTCGGGCCCTTTTCAGGCATCATGTTCAACCCCCCTTTGAAGTCGTGTTGGTTGTGACATCACTAGGTATAAACATGTATCTTTTTTGTTCTGAAAGCAACTTATGGATTTTCCCCTTTCACTGAAAACAATGTATGTTTGAACTCCAAAGTTTTTGTTTAGTGATGATAAGGGAGGGATTTTTTTCTCCTGAAATTGTGATGATAGTAGATGATGTCACCACCGCCTGACGTCGTAGGTGTGGGAACATAACGTCTCGGTCTGTCACGACAGACCAACAGCGCATGCGTCGTGAACTGTCGCCTTATGTAGGGAGGGAAAACTCCCCGCATATAATTTTCACAAAACTATCCGGTAAGTTTTTCGTTTTCCTTAAAGTAGGTTGAAAAAAATATTGTGCGTTCATAGTTGTGAAGAAGTAGAGTTATGTGAGAGTTACAGCCTTAGCTTTTTTTTCTCTCTCCCTTATTTTTTGAAAAAGAGAGAGAGGATTGAAAAACTCGGGAAAAGAAATTGCAGAATTTTAAGTCAGCAGTTTGTGGAGGACGTTTGTGTGCAGTGGCGACAAAAAGTGTTGAACAATGTATCCCATGTTTAAAAGGGAAGATTTTTCATCTGCTTCTCTTTTGTGTTTGGCTTTAAATGTAAAAAAAAAAAAAAAAAAAAAAAAAAAAAAAGCACCCGAGTGCTATTCATTATCCTCGAAATAAAAGATTTTGATTTGATTTGATGTGATGTGATGTGATGTTGATGTGATGTGATGTGATGTGATTTTGATGTGATTTGATTTGATTTGCTCTCTCTCTCTCTCTCTTTTCCTCTCTCCCCCTCTCTCTCCTCTCTCTCTCTCCTTTTCTCTCTCTCTCTTCTCTCTTCTCTCTCTCTCCAGTGTGTTATTTAGACCCCGACCGGGGAAGGGCCGGCAGAACAGAACATAGTTTAAATTAAAAAAGGGTTCTCGCATGACCTTGACAACAACCACAGGCCTCTGTTGGTCAAAGAACTGACCAACCAGAATAAGAACCCCAGCTGAGCGCCAAGGAAAAGACAGTTACACGCTTTCTCCCCGTACCCCGGGTTATGGGGCAAAATCCAAGAACCAATTACAATCCAAAAAATTATAGTAAGTGGTTTGTGATAGATCTATAGACTGATGGCTAGGAGAATTAATTTTTGATTTCTGTAAAGTGGCTTGATTGCTTTTATTTTTGGATATTTTGGGGCTGTTTTTTTTTTTTTTTTTTTCCTTCTACAAGTTTATTAACCTCTGGTTTAGTTTTTAGTTTTTTTCCTAAATATCAATGTGGGGGGGGGGGGGGGGGGGGGGGGATTTTATTATAGGCGGCATCATACGTGATGTCGGAGGTCTGACTCCCACCCCCCTCCCCAAAAAGTCCTTCGGATGAGACTATAAACGAGGCCCGTGTGCAAATGCACTCATAACGTTTTGTGCACATGTTAAATCCTGTTCCCCTTTTCGTAAGAGTTAGACCATTTGTGTGCCGTGGGACAATGACAAATTGACAAAACGCATTACACGGGATTGGATGTTAAAAAAAAAAAAAAAAATGAGTGCTTATTTCCTTATCCTCCATAAAAAAAAAATCAATAAACAAATAAACAAATGTTCCGC
>JASPKP010002880.1:5000-17500 GCA_030674155.1 Stramonita haemastoma | reverse complement strand
TATGATGCACCAGGGCAAAGTGGAGGGTCCCCTGCACATGCGCGCACACAAACCAACACACTGACAAACACCAGCGCGCGCGCGCATGCGCGCATGCATACCCACCCCGGCCCGAAAAAGGTGCCGTTTTCAGCACAGATGCTAGCCATAGAGCCCTTCTCAGCCCCGTCGGACCCCAACTTTTGCCCGGAAAAAGACCCACCGGCACCAGGGCCACATTGTACTGTATGCATACACTCTGTCCCACCATCTTGGATGGGTGTGGCGCCGGATTTGTGGCGACACCACAGCCCCCAAGAGCTAAGAAAGCTAGTTTGTCGGAAGGGAAGCTGGTCAGTGTACGCGACAAAAACCAAGCATTGCACACCAGAAGAATGACAAAATACGGCAATATGATGCACCAGGGCAAAGTGGAGGGTCCCCTGCACATGCGCGCGCGCATGCGCGCATGCATACCCACCCCCGACCCGAAAAAGGTGCCGTTTTGAGCACAGATGCTAGCCATACAGCCCTTCTCAGCCCCGTCGGACCCCCACTTTTGCCCGCTAAAAGACCCCACGGCACCAGGGCCATATCGTACTGCATGCATACACTCTGTCCCACCATCTTGGATAGGTGTGGCGCCGGATTTGTGGCGACACGACAGCCCCAAAGAGCTAAGCAAGCTAGTTTGTCGGAAGGAAAGCGGGTAAGTGTAGGCGACAAAAAACAAGCATTGCACACAACAAGAATGACAATATACAGCAATATGATGCACCAGGGCAAAGTGGAGGGTCCCCTCCATATGCGCGCACACGAACCAACACACTGACAAACACCAGCGCGCGCGCACATGCGCGCATGCATAACCACCCCCGACCCGAAAAAGGTGCCGTTTTGAGCACAGATGCTAGCCATACAGCCCTTCTCAGCCCCGTCGGACCCCCACTTTTGCCCGGTAATAGTCCCACCGGCACCAGGGCCATATTGTACTGTATGCATACACTCTGTCCCACCATCTTGGATAGGTGTGGTTCCGGATATGTGGCCACACGAGAGCCCCCAAAAGCTAAGAAAGCTAGTTTGTCGGAAGGAAAGCTGGTAAGTGTACGCGACAAAAACCAAGCATTGCACACCAGAAGAATGACAATATACAGCAATATGATGCACCAGGGGAAAGTGGAGGGGCCCTTCCACATGCGTGCACACAAACGAACACACTGACAAACACCAGAGCGCGTGCGCATACCCTTATACATACCCGCTCCCGGCCCGAAAATGGTTTCGTTTAAGCACAGATGGCAGCCAAAGAGCCCTTTTCAGCCCCGTGGGACCCCAACTTTTGCCCGGTAAAAGACCCCACGACACCAGGTCTATATCGTACTGTATGCATACACTCTGTCCCACCATCTTGGACAGGTGTGGCGCCGGGTTGGTGGCGACACGAGAGCCCCCAAGAGCTAAGAAAGCTAGTTTGTCGGAAGGAAAGCTGGTAAGTGTACGCGACAAAAAACAAGCATTGCACACAACAAGAATGACACTATACAGCAATATCATGCACCAGGGCAAAGTGGAGGGTCCCCTCCACATGCGCGCACACAAACGAACACACTGACAAACACCAGCGCGCGCGCATGCGCGCATGCATACCCGCCCGCGGCCCGAAAAAGGTACCGTTTTGAGCACAGATGCCAGCCAAAGAGGCCTTTTCAGCCCCGTCGGACCCCCACTTTTGCCCGGTAAAAGACCCCACGGTACCAGGGCCATATCGTACTGTGTGCATACACTCTGTCCCACCATCTTGGATAGGTGTGGCGCCGGATTGGTGGCGACACGACAGCCCCCAAGAGCTAAGAAAGCTAGTTTGTCGGAAGGAAAGCTGGTAAGTGTACGCGACAAAAAACAAGCATTGCACACAAGAAGAATAACAATATACAGCAATATGATGCACCAGTGCAAAGTGGAGGGTCAATCAATCAATCAAATTTTTATTTCCAGATGGTACATTGAGTAAGCATCGATTTGCTTTTTCCCATCTAGCCATCTATCTAAAGAAAAGAAAAAAAATCAAAACAACAACAAAAATCAAATCAAAACAAAACAAAATAAAAAAACCAACAAAAAACAAAGCAGAAAATCCCTAGCAAACAATAAAGCCAACAAAAGAAAGAAAAGGGGAAAAAAAACAAACAAATAAAACAACAACAAACATTTCACCAACATTAATTAGCTGACATGATTTCAACAGCTTTAAAATAAAACATGCCTATAGATAATACAAGCAACTACAATAACTGCAAAAACAACCAAAACAGAAGAAAGAAAAAACAAAAACAAAAAACCCCACTCACAAGCCATACACACATATGCACACACACACACACACACACACACACACACACAACACACACACACACACACACACACACACACACACACACACACACACACACACACTAAAATATAGAAATATAGAAATATAGAAAGCATGTAGGTTACCACACACACACACACACACACACACACACACACACACACACACACACACACACACACACACACACACACACACACACACACACACACACACACGTGTGCATTTGCTTGCTTGTGAATCTTTTACAAATTGGCATTAACCAAAGGGAAGTATACGCCAGTTAAGTATATTGAACCTATGTTACATTTGCTTATATTTGTTAACAGATACAGGGAAGTTACAATATCATTCAAGTTCGTTGGTTAATTGTTAAAATGTGTCTACTTCTAAGTGTTAGATTGTTGTTTTGCTGACATTTAATGATGATGAATTTAGTTGCTATTGTTGTTGTTTTTTGGTATGATTGACAGTTAATGATAAGGATGAAAAGTTTTTTCAATCTGTAGAGATATCAAAATAGAAAAAAAACAATGATAACTCATAAAAATGATGTGCACATTTTTGTCTACCACGTTTAAAGGGTCTCTGTGTTCACAATGCCAATTAACAGATAAGTAAAAAGAAAATGAGAATATTATCGTGGAATATTAGAAGTATATATGGAAAAGTGGATGGAATTAGTGTAAACAAACTAAATGATGTACACATAAAAGACATGTTTACATTATACGATGTAATATTTTTACAGGAAACTCATTTAGATCAAAAAGCTGTAGAAGATGTAACTCTACCAGGATATATGTCTGTGCACTACTGCAGAACAAAAACAAATAGATCTGTTAGTGCTTCAGGAGGTATTTCAGTTTTCATTAAGGAAGGGTATCGAAAAAGTATAAAGTTTTTACCGCAAAATAATTCAGATATTGTGTGGATACAAATCACAAGGCACAACTCATTAAGATCATCTAACAATAGATTTTTATAGGATGTACATATATTCCTCCCGAATTTTCTTCTTTTGGAAGAGTTCATTCAAGAAAAATATGGGACAGTTTAGAGCAAGATATAGAAAGTTTATCTAAAAGAGGTCAGATAATCCTGTGCGGAGATCTAAATGCGCGATCCGGGAGACTGGCTGATTTTGTAGAAATAGATCTAAGACCAAGTTATTACAATTTACCTGAGGAAACCCAATACGACCATTTATATCAAAGGTGCTCAATGGATAGAAATGTACAAAAATATGGCAGGCTATTAGTTAATATTTGTATAGAAAATCAATTGTATATATTGAATGGGAGAACATTAGGAGATTTACAAGGTAGGTTTACTTGCTTTCAGCCCCAAGGGTGTAGTATTGTGGATTATTTCATTTGTTCAAAATCATTTATGAATCAGGTAAAACATATGAAAGTTAAAGATTTAATGGATTATTCTGATCATTGTCCACTTGATTTAGATATAAATATACCAAGCGTAGACATAAGTCAGAAGTCCGTCAAAATAAACAGAGATACACAGGCAGATTGTATTACTAAAGATTCACCAGAACAAATACGTTTTGTATGGGATAAAAATTCCAAGGAACAATTTCAAAAGGCTCTTTTACTACCATCAATACAATTACATATAACACAAATAAAAACTAAAACACATGCAGTATTAGAACAAATAAATCAAAATACAAGGCAGTATGATTCAACAAATGTAGTGAATGAATATTCCAAGCAACTATCTGATATCTTTATCAAAGTGGCGAAATTAAGCTTGAAGACCAGAAAGTCAAAACCTTTAAGAAGAATTAAACGCAATAAAAGATGGTTTGACTTAGAATGTGCAAGTACGAGAAAAGAAGTAAAATCTTTACTAAATGCAATGAACAGAACCCCATATAGAATTGAACTTCGACAAAAATACTTTTCAAAAAGAAAACAGTATAATACTTTGATAAAAAATAAAAAGAAATTCTACAAAAATAAGTTAGTATCGCAGTTACATGATGCCATTGAAGAAGATCCGAGTATATTGTGGAAAACTTTACAAAAATTAAAAGAAAGTGAAGATGATGGATTGAAACATCAAAATCACATTAGTAGCAGTAAGTGGACTGAACACTTAAAAACACTTGTTGGAAAAGAACCGCAAATAGATCCAGAACGCAAAAAGCAAATACAAATAATGTTCGATGAATTGAAAATAACTGATAATCCACTCCTAGATAAAGAAATTACAAGGGAGGAAATTACAAAAACAATCAAAAGACTGAAAAATAAAAAATCACCAGGAAAAGATGGAATAACAAATGAAATGATTAAATCAGTTTCACCTAGTCTTATAGAGACAATGCGGGATATTTTCAATTTAGTGTTAGAAACAGGTATATATCCCTCTGACTGGAAAGTGGGAGTGAATGTCCCGATCTATAAAAGTGGATGCACATATAATCCGGAAAACTACAGAGGAATTACGTTAACAAACACTATTGGAAAACTTTTTTGTCAAATACTAAATCAAAGAATATCTGAATATTTAGAAAATAACAATAGTATTGTCAGAGAACAAGCTGGATTCAGGAAAACATGCAGAACAACGGACCATATCTTTCTACTTAACAATTTAATAGATAAAGTGCTAAAAGTAAAAAGTAAAAGACTTTATTGCTGCTTTGTAGATTTTCAGAAAGCTTTCGATAATGTGTGGCATGAGGGTCTTCTAATAAAGCTAAACGAAATAGGGATAACAGGTAAAACCTATAATGTTATTAAAAACATGTATTGGAATGCAACAGTAGTTACAAACAGGCAAGGAAAACACACCGGTGAAATCAGAGTGAAAAGAGGGGTGCATC
The DNA here is from genome assembly GCA_030674155.1 of Stramonita haemastoma. Classification (NCBI taxonomy): domain Eukaryota; kingdom Metazoa; phylum Mollusca; class Gastropoda; order Neogastropoda; family Muricidae; genus Stramonita; species Stramonita haemastoma. The sequence continues at coordinate 12,296 of JASPKP010002880.1, read as the reverse complement.
AGGGAAATACATTAAGCCCTACATTATTTAATATATATGTCAATGATATAGTTCAGTATATTGACGAGAAAGATTCACCATATATAACTTTGAGAGACAGAATTCCTTGTTTACTATATGCTGATGACCTAGCATTACTATCAACAAGCAAAGTAGGTCTTCAAACTAAATTGAATAAACTTCAAGAATACAGTTCAAACTGGGGCTTAAAGATAAACAAAACCAAAACAAAGGTAATAGTCTTTACGAGATCACCACCTAAAATTCCCATACATTTTAAGTGTGGAGAGCATGTAATTGAAACAGTAGAAACTTACAAATATCTAGGTGTCATCTTTCATCAGAATGGTAAGTTTCAAGCAACACAAGAACATTTCGTAAAACAAACTAATAAAGCATTGTACGCCTTTAAAAGAGCAGTTCATGGACAAAATTTAAAGACTACTATGATAATGCGTTTATTTGACTCATTAATAACTCCTGTTTTAACTTATGGAGCAGAAGTTTGGTTTCCTTTTTGTTTTCATGGGGAGACAGAATTTCATATTGATGAATTGTTCAAGACATGCTTATCAAATCAGTTTCTGTATGAAACTTTTCATATAAAATTTTGTAAACAAATACTGGGAGTTCATAAAAAAGCATTGGTACTACCCACTCTGGGTGAATTAGGAAGATTTCCACTGACTCTTAAAATCATATGCCAGATAATATCCTTTTGGATTCATTTAACAGAATCAAAACCAAACTCTTATATTAGAATAGTATACGATTATTTGTATCAGACGAATACAGGTGATAAATGGATCAATACAGTAAAAAATATCCTTTACACAATTGGGTTTAAACATGTGTGGAAAAACCAGAGTACTTTTGATGTTCATCGGTTAAGTTATGCTGTTCAAAGAAAGCTTCAGACTATGTATAAAACATTCTGGAACTACCAGAAAAAACAGTTTGCAAAACTAAAATTTTATGATTTTGTAACCAAGGAATACAGACTGGAACCATATCTTATTAACTATGAAAACAAAACTCATAAAAATACTTTTTGTAAATTTCGCTTAAGCTGTCACGATTTAATGATAGAGAAAGGGAGACACCAAAATATGCCCAGAGAGGACAGAAAATGTAAATTTTGTAACAAAATAGAAGATGAATTTCATGTACTCGATGAATGTGTGTTATATGATGAACTCAGAAACAATTTGTTATTCAAAGTTAAAACCAAAGACAAAGAACGTAAAAAACATATAGATAAGGTAAGCGACATAATCGCAGTTGATATATATCAAGCAGATATCATTAGATATGTGAATGAATGTTTTGAGAAAAGAGAAAAAGAGAAGAATGCAACATGTTTTTAGTGGACATCATTTTGGGCAGAAAGATAATTAAAACTGATGTTTGTTTTGTTGTGTCAAATAAGTCTGCATGACTTAAATGGCAATAAAATATTTTGAATCTTGAATCTTGAATCTTGAATCACACACACACACACACACACACACACACACACACACACACACACACACACACACACACACACACACACACACACACACACACACACACACACACACAAACACACATACATACACCTACACCTGCACCTACACCTACACCTACACCTACACACACACACACACACACACACACACACACACACACACACACACACACACACACACACACACACACACACACACACACACACACACACACACGTACACGGTTTGCGCTCTTCCACTCAGCACGTATACTCGTACATACATGCACACATTTAGAGTCTTTTAAAAATCATATAGTGTGAAAAAACACCAAAAAAAACAGCTTATATCAGTTACAATGTAACGAAAAGCCATTATTTAAGACTAAAAAAAAAAAGAAAAAAAAAAGAGTCCATGAAATGTCTATAAGCAATTTATGTCAGATTACAATATCTCTATACTTCAGTTCATACTTTATATTTTTAGAAGAAAGATAAGGAAAAAACAACAAACGCAACAATACCTTATAATAATACCCATCATCACTGAGAGGAAATAACATATAGGCTAACAAACATATAATAAAAAAGAAAAAAGGAAAAACAAAAACAAACAAACAAGCAAACAAAAAACCCACAAAAAGCACACAAAAAAAACAATCAAACCAAAACAACAGAAACCAATCCACACAGATTATATATTAGAAGGAAGAAAAGGAAAAAAAACAACAAAAGCAACAATATCATATGATAATACCCATCACCACTGTGTGGAAATAACATAAGAAACGTACGGGCATGTACACATTTAAGTTTTTTTTTTAAAAAGAAAAATCATATAGTGTCAAACAAACAGCTTATATCAGTTACAATGTCACCAACCATTATTTAAGACTTAAGAAAAAGAATCCATGAAATGTCATTAAGCAACTTATGTCAGATTACAATCTATCCACACTTTAGTTCATACTTATATATTAGGAGGAAGAAAAAGAAAAGAAAAAACAAAACAAAAAACATAAAAAACAAACAAATGCAACAATACCATATGATAATACCGATCTCCACTGAGAGGAAATAACATATACACTAACAAACATACAAACAACAAAAAACTAACAAACAAAACAAAAGCAACAGACAACCAAACAAAACAAAACAAAAGCAAAAAACCAAAAAAAATCACACACAAAAAGACAAAATTGGGAGGGGGGGGGGGGATGGGTGGGGAGGGGGTGTCAAGGAGGAAGGGGGAAAATACAAACAGCAAACAGAAGAATTATAATAATGATTTATGATTATATTCATAAATAAAAATCCCTACACATATGAACAAAAACAAAAAACAAACCAAAAAAACCACACACAACCAACAACAACAACAACAACAACCAAAACAAAAAGTAAGGCCTTATCCACTAATCAAAATAATATAAATATAATAGTGCTAATAGTCCCATTAGTAAAATTAATAAAATATTTTTTTTTTAATTTATACTGAAACTATTGAACTGGGTAAGAAAAAAAATGCATAAAAAAAATTCTTCAATCTAGTCATCAGATCAGTGGTTTGGTTTTCTCCTTTTGAATTTGCAGAATATATACGTGTTTACATACATCACTTATTCCCTATCCTGTTCAAAATTAAATTATAGAAAAAACAAAACAAAAAAGAAACCTTTCTCCGCCTTTTCCCCCTTCCACATACATATATAGCAAGCAAAGTGTAGATTTTTCAGTCACAGTATACCACACCTGAAAGATTTTTCGGGGTGAGCAGAGAGTACCAATATCTTTAGTCTGTTCTAAATATGGTTGATTGGATTGATGTGTAGTTCTTAAACATTTTTGCATAAGGGCATTAAGTGATTAACCAACTGAATTTTTAACTGATTTTTATTTTTGATACATTTTAAATGTTTTGGGAGCTTGTTCCATAAATCACTACCTGAATATAGGAAGCTTGTTTTGTAAAGATTGTTTCTGGGTCTGGGAAATGTTAGTAGATGGTTATGCCTGTGCTCATTAATTTTGAATCTATAGGTGATCTTGGGAGGGGCATTTCCATTGACAACTTTTTGTACAAATAGAGTTTTATTGAAATAAAGCCTGTTTTGGAATGTAAGAATATTTGTTTGCTTATAATCATTGATGGTTAGGGAGCTTGATTTTAATAGGACAAGTTTTAGAGCTCTTTTATATAATCAATGAATGAATTTCAAATTAGTTTCACTGCAGTTGTCCCAAAGAGATGAGGCATAGTCAACTATAGGCAAGATGTGTCCACAAAAAAAGAGTTTGCGTGAATGATTATCTAGAAAGTGTTTTATTTTTGATAGCTGACATACCTTGTTTGTAAGACGTTTTCCTAGTGCCATCACATGGTCAGTCCAAGTAAGATTTTTGTCGATAATTACACCCAGAATTTTGTGTGAGTCAACTTCTTCAATAATTTTTTGATCTATCAACAGAGGTTGAAATTTTACTTTTCATTTTTGCCTCTTTTGTCTTGCTAGTATATACATACTCTTAGTTTTTTTGTGCATTTAAGGACATATGGTTTAATTTAGTCCAAGTAATCAATTTGTTGATATTGTTTTGGAGTTTGAGTGTTAGTCTGTGGGGGTCAGTATCACTACAATAGAGGGATGTGTCATCAGCAAACATTTCACAACTACAGTCTAGAAATATGGGTAAGTCATTTACATGTATTGAGAACAAAAGAGGACCCAATATTGATCCTTGTGGTACTCCATATTTAATAGATACTAATTCTGATGTTTGATTATTTGCAGTTACCAGCTGCTGTCTATCTAACAAAAAACTTTTTAAAAGATTGATTATTTCAGGTGTTAGTTTATATAGGTGAAGTTTACGCACTAGCAAGGAGTGATTAATTACATCAAATGCTTTTTCAAAGTCAACAAAAATTAGGCCTGTATAGTTATTTTCATTTATGTTGTGTAAGAGACTGTCAGTAAGTCGAGTTAGGGCTGTGTGACAAGAATAGTTTTTACGAAAGCCTGACTGATCTTCATTTATTAGATTGTTGTTAACAATGTAGGAATATAAAGATTTTTGGATGTTTTTCGATGGGTTTAGATAAGACCGATAGGATTGAAATTGGTCTGTAATTTGAAGAACAAGAAGAATCTCCAGATTTGTGGACTGGTATGACTTTTGCCTTTTTAAATATGAGAGGAAAGTTGCTTTTATCTATGCACAAGTTATATAGATATGTCAGTGTTTCAGCTATGATAGGACCATAAAGTTTCAATATTTTTCCATCCAGATTGTCAAGGTCACGTGTTCTGGAATTTTTGTTGAGAGATAGACTTTCCAACACGTCTTTAATTGTCATTGGCAATAATTCAACCGGGAATTTCATTTCTTTTGATTCAATATATTGTTCTAAGTATTGGAGATCATTTTCATTTGACTTATGCATGATATGATTTTAGTAGCGATGTTAGAGAAATGGGTGTTCAGTTCATCAGCTGTTATGTCTTTAACTGTCTTTTGGCTTTTAGATATAGGTCTATTACATAAAATATTGATGGCTTTCCATACCTGGCAAGAGTCGGTAGTTGTGATTAACAGTTTTTGAAAGTAATCACGTTTTGATCTGCGTTTCAGTGAAGTTACTTTGTTTCTTTGCATTTTAAATTCTTCTTTTGTACCATGGGTTTTCAAATAGTCTCTTAAGCGCATTTCTGACTCTATGTCTTTTGTTATCCAAGAAGGTTTAATTTTTTCTTTAACTCTTTTTTTGATGAAGGGGGCATGCCTATCATACACTGAAATAAATGTGGTAATCCAGAATTCTGCAGCTTCGTTGGGGTCTCTGATTTGATAAATGTCTTGGAATGGCGAGTTTATCAAGTCTGAAAGAAAGTCTTGTTCGTTGAAGTTATTAATTTTTCTGTAAAATATGGTTTTATGTCCTACTTTGGGAATTTTGACACGATGTTTAAACCAAGTAAAACACACAGAATTCTGATCACTGCATCCACAGGAGGGGGCACATACTTCTGCTATGTTTTGTTTTGTAGTAGTATAGATATGATCTATCAAAGTTCTAGAGTTATCTGTTACCCGAGCTGGTTTGTCTATTAGTTGTTCCAGGCCATGCATAGTAATGTTGTGACTCCATTTAAGCTTGGGTTTTAATAAATCGATGTTAAAATCCCCAAGAATAATTGTTCCATAGATTAAAAGTGTCACTTCATCCATAAGAGAGTTGAATTTTTCAAACCATTCTTTGGTGTCCGAAGGATTTCTGTATATGAATCCTATTAATATTGGACTATTGTGTTTTAATTTTATTTCAATCCAAATCGATTCAATGTCATAAACATCAAAGTTGTATAGTCTTTTACCACTCAGTGAAGAAGCGAAATATGTTTATAACCCAGTGGACTTGGGCTTGTGGGATCCTGTCGAAAGATCTGATATCCTGGGATATTCATGCAGGGTCCCCTCCACATGCACGCACACAAACGAACACACTGACAAACACCAGCGCGCGCGCACATCCGCGCATGCATACCCACCCCCGGCCCCAAAAAGGTGCCGTTTTGAGCACAGATGCCAGCCAAAGAGCCCTTTTCAGCCCCGTCGGACCCCTATTTTTGCCCGGTAAAAGACCCCACAGCACCAGGGCCAAATCGTACTGTACGCATACACTCTGTCCCACCATCTTGAATAGGTGTGGCGCCGGATTTGTGGGGACACGAGAGCCCCCAAGAGCTAAGAAAGCTAGTTTGTCGGAAGGAAAGCTGGTAAGTGTACGCGACAAAAAACAAGCTATGCACACAAGAAGAATGACAATATACAGCAATATGATGCACCAGGGCAAAGTGGAGGGTCCCCTCCACATGCGCGCACACAAACGAACACACTGACAAACACCAGCGCGCGCGCGCATGCATACGCACCCCCGGCACGAAAAAGGTGCGGTTTTGAGCACAAGATGATAGCCAAGAAGCCGTTTTCAGCCCCGTCGGACCCCCACTTTTGCACGGTAAAAGACCCCACGGCAGCAAGGCCATATCGTACTCTATGCATACACTCTGTCCCACCATCTTGGATAGGTGTGGCGCCGGAGTTGTGGCGACACGAGAGCCCCCAAGAGCTAAGAAAGCTAGTTTGTCGGAAGGAAAGATAGTAAGTGTACGCGACAAAAAACAAGCATTGCACACAAGAAGAATGACAATATATAGCAATATGATGCACCAGGGCAAAGTGGAGGGTCCCCTCCACATGCGCGCACACAAACGAACACACTGACAAACACCAGCGTGCGCGTGCATGCGCGCATGCATACCTGCCCCGGCCCGAAAAAGGTGCCGTTTTGAGCACAGATGCCAGCCAAAGAGCCGTTTTCAGCCCCGTCGGACCCCCACTTTTGCCCGGTAAAAGAACCCACGGCACCAGGGCCATATCAATCAAACAATCAATCAATTAATCACAATTTTTTTTCCAGATGGTACATTGAGTAAGCAACGATTTGCGTTTTTTCCATCAAGCCATCTATCTAAAGAAAAGGAAAGAAAAAAAATCAAAACAAGAGCAAAAATCAAATCAAAACAAAACAAAAAACCAACAAAAAACAAAGCAGAAAATCCCTAGCAAACAATAAAGCCAACAAAAGAAAGAAAATGGGAAAAAAAACAAACAAATGAAACAACAACAACAAACATTTCACCAACATTAATTAGCTAACATGATTTCAACAACTTTAAAATAAGATATGCCTATAAATAATAAAAGCAACTACAATAACAACAACCAAGAGAAAAAAAAAT
>JASPKP010002879.1:17500-21579 GCA_030674155.1 Stramonita haemastoma | reverse complement strand
ACACACAAACACACTATAACACACACACACACACACACCACACACACACACACACACACACACACACACACACAACACACACACAGAGCCTCAAGAACGACAACCTCTCAGTTCCCACGGTCATTGTTGTCTCTCCGTCTGTGCATTGAGGCCCCTGAAGGGCTCCGCAGCCCAGGAGCAGAGGGCATTAGTATTTTCCCCCTCTCCCCCTTTTCCCCCTCCTCCCCCTTCTCCCTTCTTTCTCCCTCAACCTCCGTCTGTTGTTCAGCACTTCGTCTGTTCTTCATGCTGTTGCTGCTGCTGCTGCTGTTGTTGTTGCTGCTGTTGCTGTTACTCTTGTTTGTTGTTGCTGTTGCTGTTACTCTTGTTGTTGTTGCTGTTGCTGTTACTCTTGTTGTTGTTGCTGCTGCTGCTACTATTGCGTTTTGCTGTTGCTGTTGCTGCTGCTGTTGTTGTTGCTGCTGTTACTACTGTTGTTGTAGTTGGGGAAAGAGATGGTGATCGTGGATGGGGTAGGCTGGTCCTGGGCGGTAGTGGTGGTGGTGGTGGTGGTGGTGGTGGCTTTGCTGACGGGTTGGTGGTGGTGGTGGGAGGGGGTGGGATGGGGGATGCTGGGGAGGGAGGGCTGGGAGGATCTGGCCACAAACCCACCAGGGTTACCTCCCTGGGAGGCCCTGAGGTAGGGAGAGATCTGAAAGAGAGGAGAGGAGACAGGACATGAACAGGTTAAAAATCCAAGCAGAACAACAGAGGAGAGAAAACACGAGTGAACAGGTTAGAAATTCTCATAGAACAATAGAGGAGAGAAAACAGACATGAACAGGTTAAAAATCCACACTGAACAATAGAGGAAAGAAAACAGGAGTGAACAGGTTAAAAATCCACACAGAACAATAGAGGAGAGAAAACAGGAGTGAAAGGGTTAAAAATCCTCACAGAAATAAAGAAGTTAAAACAGAAATGAACCCTTAAAAATCCACACAGAACAAAAAGGAAAGAAAAAAGACACGAACAGGTTAAAAGTACACACAGAACAATAGAGGAGAAGAAACATAAATAAACAGGTTAAAAATCCACACAGAAAGAAAAGGAGAAGAAAACAGACATGAACAGGTAAAAATCCACACAGAACAAACAGGAGAGAACACAGAAGTGAACTTGTATAAAATCCACACAGAACAAAAAGGAGAGAAAACATAAAAGAACAGGTTTAGTTTCAGTTACAGACAGAGTAGAAAAACTTTTCATTACCCCAGACTGGAAAATTCCTGGTCCTTTCAGAACTTATACCCACAGCTTCAGAGAAAATTTCTTCCTTCAAAATTAATGTCCTTAATTAACAAACAGTCAGGTGCAATACAAAAGTGGATCAGCCATTTTTTTGGCTTTTACTCCTCAGAACCCTAATCTCACTAGTTTCAGTATCAATAAATCTGACAACCAAGGTGGACAACTGCATTGTTCTTGAAATCTCTCAAGTTAACTCAAGCAAATTTCTTGTTTCCCCTTGGCAAATCTCTCATCTGAACCATGATTTAGTGAGCTGTCTCCACATTACAACATTAACAACACAATGAAAACCACTTTCCAAAGTTTTTAGAATTTTTCTTTATGTTTGATCTTATATCTCAATACAAATAAGAGATTAGTTTTAAACTTAGACCAGATAGCTTATTAACTTCTGCACCTAGAAAAATTTAATACTTTGATATCAAACTCAAAAGTAAGACTTCTCTCTCTCTCTCTCTCTCTCTCTCTCTCTCTCTCTCTCTCTCTCTCTCTCTCCTCCCCTCTCTCTCTCTCTCTCTCTCTCTCTCTCTCTCTCACCACACACACACACACACACACACACACACACGACGCCGCGCGCGCGCGCGCGCGCGCGCGCGGACAGTAAAAACGTACCACTAAGGATCTACAAAAAATTGAAATTGAAAATACTGCAAAGCTGTATTGGTCTATGTTAAGCTACGTTGCACTACAAAACCTAAACATTGCACTACACTGCTTTCCATGCTTCTGTTTAGCTACTACATTTTGCTATGTTAAATTTTATATTACACTACCATACTCTTTGCAACTGTATGAAATAGAATGGGGTCGGTGAAATATAACATAATAATAATGATAATATAAAAAAAGATAATGTAAAACTTGAGAGAAAGATGTCACACGTGAGCATGAACTGTGGTGTGTGTGTGTGTGTGTGTGTGTTGTGTGTGTGTGTGTGTGTGTGTGTGTGTGTGTGTGTGTGTGTGTGTGTGTGTGTGTGTGTGTGTGTGTGTGTGTGTGCGTGCGTGCGTGTGTGTGTGTATGTACACATGCATACACACAATAATACATGCCCATTCATACAAACACGTGCATACTTAAGTGCGCATGCACACACACACACACACACACACACACACACACACACACACACACACACACACACACACACACACAAACCTTCCTTCCTCTACCCCCCCCCCCCACCCGCTCCTCAACCCCCCCCCCCCACCCCGCACACACACACACCTCCCCTCATCCCCTCTGTCTCCCTACCCGGCCACCCCCTATCTCCTAATTCCCCAACCCCAACCTCTCCCCCCAAAAAAATCTGCAATAAAAACAACATCAACAACAACAACAACAACAATAAGAAGAAGAAGAAGAAGAAGAAGAAGAAAAAGAAGAAGAAGAAGAAGAAGAAGAAGAACAACAACAACAACAACAACAACAACAAATAGAAGAACAAGAAGAAGAATTGCGAAGAACTGCAAAGAAGAAGAAGAATTGCGAAGAAGAATTGCGAAGAAGAATTGCGAAGAAGAATTGCGAAGAAGAAGAAGAAGAACAAAAGAACAAGAACAACAAGAGCTACAACAACAACAACAAAAACAATAATAACAAAAACAACAATAATAATAATCACTCTTTTTAAGATACCTGATGAGGAGAATGCAGTAAAGAAGAACCCACGGGAGAAAATAATTTCATGCGGGGTAAACTACCCGCGCGCCGAGTAGTGATGGGTATGATGGTGGTGGTGGTGGGTATGACCTTGAGTCTCTGCCCCCGCAGCCGCACTCTGACCTTTGTGCTGTGGTGGGCGTTGCCCTTGGTTCCCTGAAGCCTTGCTTTTCTCTGGGGGCGGCGCGGGGCCACCTTCTGATGAGACCCTGCGCTTTGGCGCGGGTGGGAGTGCCGGGGACTGTGTCACCTATGTATGATGCAGGGTGGATTTAATTAATTAAGATAGGGGGTGTGCGTGTGGGTTGTGGTTGTTGTGGTTGTAAGGGGGGGTGGGGTTGTTGGGGTGGGTGGGGGGGGAGAGAGAGGGGGGTGGGGAGGAGGGATGGAGAGGGGGGAGGGGGTAGAGAGAGAGGGGAGGGAGAGGAGGGAGGGAGAGAGAGAGGGGGGGAGGAAGGGAGGGAGAGGAGAGAGAGGGGGGGGAGGAAGGGAGAGAGAGGGAGAGAGAGGGGGGAGGAAGGGAGGGAGAGGGAGAGAGAGGGGGGGGAGGAAGGGAGAGAGAGGGAGAGAGAGTGGGGGGGAGGAAGGGAGAGAGAGGGAGGTAGAGAGAAGAAAGGGGGGGGGGGGTTAGAGAAGGGAGAGGGGGAGAGGAAGGGAGAGAGAGGGAAAGAGACGGGAGGTGGGGGGGGGGGAGAGTTGCGGGTGGAGGAAAGGAATGTTAGGGGGAAGAGATATGTGTGTATGTGTATGTGTATGTGTGTGTGTGGTGTGTGCGTGCGTGCGTGCGTGCGTGCGTGTGTGCGTGTGTACGTGCGTCCGTGTGTGCGTGTGTTACGTGCGTGTGTGTGACTGACTGATCAAATTTGCCCCAGTAAAAACTCAAAAATCAAAACCGACCATAAAGTTAAAGGCAAAATTAACAAGACCGAGTCATGAAAATAACTACCAAAAAAAAAAGAAACCCCTGATACTAGCACGCTCAGTATTGATCTACAGTTTAGTTCTGTCCATCTAAAACTATTCTGGAAAGAGCAATCTGAAATCTCTACATCAAATTGTTGAAAAAAGGAATGAATAGTTAGAAAGAAAAAAAACACACCCGAAAGATTCTTTTTTTTCTATTC
>JASPKP010002879.1:0-2500 GCA_030674155.1 Stramonita haemastoma | reverse complement strand
TTGCCGATGTATTGTGGCCAAAAAGCTAAAAAGTACATTGAAACCTTGAGTTCTTGGATTCTTGAGATCTCTCTCTCTCTCTCTCTCACCCCTCACACACACACACACACACACACACACACACACACACACACACACACACACACACACACACACACACACACACACACACACACACACACACACACAAACACACACACATACCCCCCCCCCCCACACACACACTCACATACCTCCCCCCCACCCCACCCACCCACACACACATCAATACAAAACCACCATCACCTACCTGCCATAGCAAACGTCGTCGGCTTACATCAACAATAATCAAGAGCGCCCTTTATAGGCATGTCTGCACACTCCCAATGCAGTGCTCTCCCCCTGGTGGTGGACGGACCTTGGTAGCCCCAAAGACAAGACAGACAATCTTCGGCAGCACTTTCACATGTCACCACATCCCCCTCCTGCCTCCCAGAGAGATTGATGCCAGACTTGAAGGGATTTTTTGTTTGTTTCAGTAGAATTATAGTCCTTTCCAACAGAAGTTGATATCAGGACTTGCAGCCGCGAACCAGGAAGTCGGAGGTCCCACGCTCCCGCAAGCTCTCCCACCTCAGCACCTCGGGCCACCCCAAAAATGTTTACAATTTGTAGAAATTGTTTGAAGCAACAAGTTGAGATGAAACTCACTTATATATTTTGAAGGGATGACTGACACACTGAACACAGGATGCTTCCTTTTGTCAGAACCTTCTGCTGTTTTGGCTTGGTTGGCTGGTTGGTTGGTTGGTTGGTTAGTTGGTGGGCTGGTTGATTGGTTGGTTGGTTGGTTGGTTGGATGATTGGTTGGCTGGTTGGTTGGTTGGTTGGTTGGTGGGTTGGTAGGTTGGTTGGCTGGTTGGTTGGCTGGCTTGCTGATTGGTTGGTTGGCTGGTTGGCTGGGTGGCTGGTTGGTTGGCTGGTTGGTTGGTTGGTTATCTGGGTGACTGGTTGGTTGGTTGGTTGGCTGGTTGGTGGTTTGTTGGCTGGTTGGTTGGTTGGCTGGCTGGTTGGTTGGTTGGTTGGTTGGTTGGATGGTTGGTTGGTTGTTTGGTTGGTTGGTTGATTTGTTGGCTGGTTGATTGGTTGGTTGGTTGGTTGGCTGGTTGGCTGGCTGGTTGGTTGGCTGGCTGGCTTTTCTTTTTTACAGGACCAGACCCACCTGATTTTTTTTTTAAACACACAAAAAAATCGTTTTTCTGAGAACCTCTCTCTCTCTCTCTCTCTCTCTCTCTCTCTCTCTCTCTCTCTCTCTCTCTCTCTCTCTCTCTTCTTTCTCTCTCTCTCTCTCTCTCTCTCTCTCTCTCTCTCTCTCTTCTCTCTCTCTCTCTCTCTCTCTCTCTCTCTCTCTCTCTCTCTCTTCAAAATAACATATAGAATGAGTTCATTTTCAGCCACAGTTTGAATTATGTTTTAGTTCAACAGGAGGCATTGGGGCTCAAAGAAGGTGGGTGCCAACTCTTAGCACATGGATTTATAGTCGGACTTCGACTATTTTCACACGGTAAAGGGTAAAGGTGTCTCATAACCTATAAGATCGTTCAGTAACGAGGTGTCAGAGACCTCAAACTTCTCCAAGGACCAGCATTTTGAGGGTGTCCCAGTTTTTTTTTTGTTTTTTTGGTATCTACACAATTGTAAAAAAACAAAACTAGTCCCCAAAGTGGATATTGGATAGCTCAGTGGTCCGAGCAATCAATTTCCCAGATGAGACTATAAACCGAGGTCCTGTGTGCGAACGCAAGCAGAACATCTTACGCACACGTTAAATCCTGTTCCGCTTTTCGAAAGTGTAGGCCGTCGTGTACCGGTTGGAACAGATGACGAGATTTACAAAACTGCATACGCACGGGGGACTGGATGTAAAAAAGCACACGAGTGCTGATTCCATTATCCTCGATATAAAAAGAATAAATAAATAGATAAATGAATGAATAAATAAATAGATGAATATTATAAAAAAAATGTTGAACAGCATTGAGCGTGGTTACCAAGCGGGTGAGTGATCGTTTGCTCACCTTGGCTTCAGCACAGCCCCCCCAGGAGTAAATGGGTACCTGCCCTCTTTAGGGTCAGGGAAGGTAAAGCAGCGAGGAAGAGGAGATGGGCGCTGTCTTCACTATGCTGGCCCCTAGAGAAGCTTAGGTTTCTGACACCTTGCTCCCCCAAGACCACATAGGTTATGGGACAACTTTGCCTTTACTTTTACCTTCCCGTTTCTTTTGCGGAAGGTTGTCTTGAATAAACATTTCACTTAACCAGTGCATGTTTTGTCACTGGGTTTTTGAATTTTTTTTTTATACCATTCTTCCGACAGACACTTCAAGACGGTAATCTTTCTTTATTCTTTCTCTTGTAGGACGGTGAAAAGACAGATTTGTATGTGCTTATCTCCAAACCCAAACCAAACTGCACTAATACAGAATATCTCTCTTTCTCTCTCTGTCTCTCTCTCTCTCTC
>JASPKP010002878.1:17500-20000 GCA_030674155.1 Stramonita haemastoma | reverse complement strand
GTGTGTGTGTGTGTGTGTGTGTGTTGTGTGTGTGTGTGTGTGTGTGTGGTAATGTAGTGTAGTGTAGTGTAGTCAGTCTCTGGTGTAGTGTGGTGTGTGTGTATTGTTGTGTGTTTATTCATTTATTTATTCTTTCATATCTAAGATAATGAAATAAGCACTCCTGTGCTTTTTTACATCCAGTCCCTGTGTGTGTGCATTTTTTGGGTAAATTTTGTCCTCCGTTCCCACCACCACACAATAATCTTAATTCTCCCCAAAAGCGAAACGGGTTTTAACGTGCGCGCAAGATGTTCTGCGTGTGTTCGCACACGGGACCTGCTCGATCCATAGTCTCATCTGAAGGACTTTCGGGGGAAGTGGAGTCGGTACTGATGTTAACTCCGGAGGGGAAAAAAATCCCCTTGAACGGGTGTCTCGGTGACGGTTCGATCCCGGGTCGTCTGATCACGCGTCGACTACTTTACTTATTTATTTCTTCATTTCTTTACACAAATTTGTCACAGCAGATTTCTCTGCGTGAAATTTGGGCTGCTCTCCCCGGGGAGAGCGCGTCGCCACAAGAGCAGCGCCTACCATTATTTTTTTTCTTTTTCCTGTCTGCAACTGTATTTGTTTCCCTATCTTCTTCTTTTCTTCTTCTTTTCTCATGACCGGGACGGTCGTGGAGGAGACATGAGAGACGATTCTGCAGCCAGCCGTCGCCATCCAGCCCTGTCCTCCGCCATCCGAATGAGTTTTGGGGACTGTCCAGGTGGGTCCACTCCTTGATGTTATCCATCCAGCTTTTGGTTTATCTGCCTCGGCGTCTGCCACCTTCTAGCGTTCCTTGTAGGACTGTCTTGGGGAGGGTTTTTGTGGCGTGTGACATGGCCGAACCATGCCAGCTTCCTTTTCTTGACAGTGGCTAGTAGGGGTTCCTGAGGGCCAGCCATCAGTGCGACTTGACTTCGCACAAAGGTGTTTGTTTTCCGATCCTTCCAGGAAAACCCAAGCAGTCGCCTGAAGCATTTTATCTCAAACGTCTGGATCCACTTGGTGGTTTCAGCGGTCATTGTCCAACTTTCGCAGCCGTAGAGCAAGATGGAGATGACCAGGGATCTGAACAATTTGACTTTTGTTTTGAAGCTAATGTTGTCTCTTCTCCATATCTTGTTCAGTTTTGCCATAGCTGATGTTACCATGGCTAGCCTGGTCTTGATCTCTGTGGTGGAGCGTCCATCTTTCGTGAGGGTAGCGCCAAGATATTTGAAAGCGTCTACTTCTTCCAGCTGCTGGCCATTCATGTAGATCTGTGCTGTGGTGTCGTTTGCACTGTTGACCAATACTTTACTCTTTTCTGTGCTGACTTCCATCCCATATGCGCCTGCTCTGTCTACCAGTCTATTGGTAAGGTCTTGGAGTTCCTTGTTGCTGCCTCCCATGAGATCAATATCGTCAGCGAAGCGCAGGTTGTTAATGGGTCGCCCTCCTATTGAGATGGTAGAGTGGAAGTCGTAAAGTGTTTCCCTCATGATGTTCTCCAGGAATAGATTAAAGAGAGTTGGAGAGAGCAAGCAGCCCTATCAGAATGGCTTTTTTTCTACAGAATTTTGCCAGGGACAACCATTTTGTTTCTGTGGGTTCTTTTACGTGCGCTAAGTAGTTTTTTTTGTAACACACAGGGCATCGATTTATCGTTTCATCCGAAAGACTAGCACCCAGACCACCACTCATGGTCTAATGGATTGGGAAGGTGGTGGGGGGGGGGGAGTTTTGGGCCCAAACGGGGATCAAACCACCGCACACACTTTCGACCCGGGACTTTCGCTTTCTAGGCAGGAGCGATACCTCTAAACCACCGCTCCACCCAAGCCGATGGGAACAAATGACAAAAAAGTTGACAAAACTGCATACACACGGGGACTGGATGTAAAATTCAAAAAGCACACACGAGTGCTTATTCCATTATCCTCGAAATAAAAATAATAAGCAATTAAATAAATAAATAGATAAGTAAATAAAAAACAACAACAAATAAATGAATAAATAAATGAATGAATGGATAAATGAATGAATAAATTAATTAATTAATAAATGAATGAATGAATAAATAAATAAATAAATAAATAAATAAATAATTAAGCTACCCTGCCCTCCGCAAAACAATGATGTAAAGACAGGGCCAGATGTTTCAGATACATGTAGCCGTGGTCATGTAGGCTATACTGGCGATATCTATCTATCGAGGACAGCTGTCACTAGCCTAACAGACCTGCTGGTGCCTGCAGTGATGCAGACCCGCCAGTGCCAGTGTTCTGACCTCAGCTCTGGCGCTGAACATGTGTGACATGGAGGCTATCAAGATTCGGCCATGAGTGAACCGTGCTTTTCTTACCTTCGTTCTTTTTTTCACGGTTTGGGTTTTGGGGGACAAACATGTTTGACTCTAAAAAAAATTTTTGATTTGAAAAGTTTAAATGGTGTTGAAATTTAACTTTAAAAAATTGAGAGAAAATGA
>JASPKP010002877.1:0-10000 GCA_030674155.1 Stramonita haemastoma | reverse complement strand
GACTCTGCTCCACCACCCACAAGCTCCTCCGCAGTCCTCACCGCAACGAGCTCCTTCTCCTCAACCTTCTGCGTTCAGAAACCAGCCAGCGTTACCCATGAACCCTGCAGCAGCCTCTCCGCCTCAGCTAGAGGAATCGGCGTCAGAGCTGGACAGGCAGTTACAACAGGGAGGTGCCTGGCAAAAACCGGCGCCGACACACTGGGACGCCATTTCTCAGAAAATCTACAACTTCATCGAGGAAACTCGCCACACGCTCGGTAGCCAGACTCTTCCTAGCCAGACCGAACTCAGGAGCGCGAGTTTGAAAAACCGCCAGCCTGAACCATCTCCCAGTAGCAGAGCGTTCCACGGACATAGCCAGCCCAATCCTCGGTTTCTTCAGTTGAGGAAGAAGGCAGAAACTCCGCAAGGGGTCTTTGAACACGGACCAGTACAGCGCAAACTCCAGGAATCAGAAAGACCCCCCCAGTTGGTTCAAAAGTTGGAAAATCTCCTCCCCACGAAGAGCGGTTCTCAGCAGACGAAGCCTCAGAAGACGAAACGGGTACCTCCATCTGCCAGACCCGTGGAATCAAAGAGCGAATCATCCCAGGAGGGAGAGGAACAGCCAGAGGACACAGCCAGTGCAGCCAATGGAGGCTTGAAGGCTCTGTCCAAGCCACAGAGCCACAGACCGGCGCCACCAAAACTACAGGAAAAGAGTCTGGGGGCTGATAGCGCTTTTTACGCTATGGCCTGAGAGCTTGTTTAGCGTTCTGTGACGTATTTTGATCTCTAATTATTGACGTCATCGCAGAGTGTCGTCATAATGACGTTTTGTGTGTACAATTTTCTTTCTCTCTCTCTTTCTCTCTCGATCTCTGGGTTAGTGTCTCTCCAAAAACATGTCACTTTTAGACTGTTTGCACTGAAATTGGTTGTGACAGAAACGTTCTTTTACACATGTATTGTGTTGTATTGTATTGTATTGTATTGTATTGTATTGTATTGTATTGTATTGTATTGTATTGTACACCACTTTCAATCACGATAGATTTTTCTGCCCGAAATTCGGTTTGCTCTCGCAGGGGAGAGAGCGTGTTGCCACAAGAGCAGCGCCACAGTTTATTATTTTTTTTGTTTTTGCTGCATTTTCCTCTCTGCATGTGTGCTTGTTTCTCTACCAGAGAGACTTTCCCCCCCACATATTTTCCTCAAGGACAACTTTCCCTTTTTGCCGTAGGTTCTTTTACATGCGTTTAATGCATGTTGCACACAGGACCTCGATTTATCATCTCATCCGAAAGACTGGCACACAGACCACCATTCAAGGTCTAGTGGATGGGGGAAAAGTTGGGGCACAAACGGGGTTCGAACTTCCAACTTCTCTCAACCCAGGTAAGCATGTTACCTGTAAACCACGCATTGACCCAGTAAACGGTAAAGGTAAAGGTGTCCCATAACCTTGGCGGTCGTAGGGAAGCGAGGCGTCAGAGACCTCAGCTTCTCTAGGGGGCCAGCATATTGAGGGCAGCGGCGCCCATCTCCTCTCCCTCGCTGCTTTACCTTCCCTGACCCTAAAGAGGACGGGTACCCACTTAGAGCTGGGTGAACTGGGAGACTGTACTGAAACCAAGGCAGGCAAACGGTCACCCATTCCATTTTTTAACCACGCTCGATGCTGCTTAACCTTTTGCTTGGGGAAAAGCGAGCGCTCTGACCACTGAGCTATCCCGTGACGTGAGTGTGCGTTGACTCAGCGTCACTGTGAATACTTGTTGTGGAGTGTCTGTGTTTTAGTGTGGATGTTCTCACAGTTTTTGTTTTGTTTTCATTTGACACCATGCAGTATCATGTATAGATAGATACCATTGTTTTGAGTCATCCGCTATCAGCTATGTGTATGGAACTGTCATATGAAACACTACTACGGACACACACACACACACACACACACACACACACACACACACACACACACACACACAACACACACACAACACACACGCACAGACACACAGACACACAGACACAGACACACACACACACACAAGCACACACACACACACATACACACACACACACACCACACACACACACACACACACACACACACACACACACACACACACACAGAGACACGCACAGACACGCACAGACAGACAGACAGACAGACAGACACACACACACAAGCGCACACACACACACACACACACACACACAACACACAACACACACACACACACACACACACACACACACACAACCAGCCCACAATAACCGGATAGACGCCAAAATCCACCCCGCTTCAAAACACTCATGCGCACCTGCCATTCCTATCAGGTTACTGATTCAAATCCTGATTCTTTATTTCATGTCCCCTGTTAAAGAATATAGAGGATTATACATACATAATATCCAGTGTACCAGTGGGAACAGATGACAAGATTTACAAAACTGCATGCACACAGGGACTGGCTGTAAAAAAAGAGCACATAAGTGCTTTATTCCATTATCCTCGATATAAAAGAATAAAGAAAGAAAGAAAGGAAAGAAAGAAAGAAACAGACTCTGAACAGCTTTAGTGGATACGCACCATTCAATCAGTATTTCACCTCAAAATTATTGAACAACAACAACAACAACAAAAAATGGTTTGAATAAATTTTTTGTTTTAACGTCTGCTCGCGAAGGTGATATCCGACAGGAAAAAATGGTAAAAAATAAAAAGAAGCAAATCTTATTCACAACTTTAACATCAAATTTCGATAGTCTCTTACTCACAACTTTAACATCAAATTTCGATAGTCTCTTACTCACAACTTTAACATAAAACTTCGAAAATCTACTAATTGGTGATGGCTTTATTGTTTTTATGATATCAACAAGATGAGCATCTTTGCCATTCAAAATTCATTGAATGTTATGATGAAATCCAACGATTTTCCTCCTATTTTGTAAATAATACAGGACACTATTAAAAACAGATGTCGTGTAGATTTTACATTAGTGCATATATACATAGTTTTGCAGACATTTTGTTTTCCATGAATGGAATCTCAGTCTATAGATTTATTTATTCATTTTGTTCTTTTAGATCGAGGATAATGGAATACGCTTTTTTTAACTTTTTACATCCAGTCCCCGTGTGTATGTAGTTTTGTAAATCTTGTCAACTGTTCCCACCGGCACGCAATGGCCTACTCTTACAAAAAGCGGAACAGGATTTAATGCGTGCGCAAGATGTTCTGCATGCGTTCGTACACAGGCCTTGGTTTATAGCCTCATCTGAAGGACTTTTGGGGGAGAGTGGAGTCAGCACTGATGTTAACTCTATGGGAAAAATCCCCTTGAACGGGAATCAAACCTGGGTCGTCAAATTGCGAGCGCAATGTTCTGACCACTGGGTTATCCCGTCCCCCCTGTCTCACCTTTCTGTAGGCTAAGTGTACACTTTTTAGGTGGCCCAAGGGGGGTTTTGTAGCATGTGGGAAGTGGCGATTTTATAAGTGTGGCCTCTCTCCACAATATACATTTTGAGGGTAGTATAAGAGTAACATTGCATATTGCTAAAGTCGTAACCTAAGTGTTGTTTCTAATCGTGGTTTTGTTTTCGTTTTAATTAAAACAGTTTTTAGGGTTTAGAAGTAACAGAACACCAATATTGTCTGAGAAGTTAGGTTAAACAAAAATCACACACACTCACACACACACACACACACACCACACACACAACACACACACACACACACACACACACACACACACACACAACACAACACACACACACACACACACACACACACACACACACACACACACACCACACACACACACACACACACACACACACACACAACACAGCACACACACACCACACACACACACACACACACACACACACACCACACAACACAACACACACAGACACACACAGACACACACACACACACACACACACACACACACCACACACACACACACACACCACACACACACCACACAGACACAGACACAGACACAGACACAGACACACACACAACACACACACACACACACACACACACACACACACACACATCAACCTATAACAGGGGCAATAAGCGAAGCAAAGAAAGGGAAGGCATAACATCCCACTACATGATGTAGTTGTCTACCTTGAATCGTCATGACAAGTGCGTAGTACTTGATAATCAAAATCTTGTTGGCTAGATGTGTGTGTTCTTTCAAGAAACAAACAAACACACACACACACACACACACACACACACACACACACACACACACACACACACACACACACACACACACACACACACACACACAGTATACTCAATGACACGACGTTTAAGTTTCTTTGGAATTAAATTCTTTTACCAATGTTGTGTACTTTTTTAAAAATATATACTCTCTTAAGTTTTAAAGCCTCAGATTTTTATTTATTTATTTATTTTTATCAGCACCTGGGTCATTGCTTTTGAATAATATATACTCTCTTAAGTTTTAAAGCGTCAGGTTTTTATTTATTTATTTTTTTTTTAAATCAGCACCTGGGTCATTGCTTTTAAATAATATGTACTCTCTTAAGTTTTAAAGTGTCAGATTTTTTAAATTTATTTTTTTATTATCAGCACCTGTGCCATTGCTTGATAATCGTTGTGTTTGCACCGACAGATAGGCTGAAGACTAAAGCGATGAAATATGGCGATAATAAAGCCCATCAATGATTTGTCGACATGATTTTTCCTGCTTGAGGTGGTGCGAGTGTTGGGTGTGAAGAATTGTTGATGATGGTGATGAGACTTGATCATACATTTTTTTTTTCTACACATACTTTACTATCACAAGTAAATAAGAAATGTATGTGGATTTAGGAGTAAAATACAAATTTAAAAAAAGGCATAATATATATATCATTGATGAATAAAGAAAGATTAAAAAAAAACATTAGACATTACATCTTGAGAGGAGGTAAAAAGAAACAAACAAAAACCAACAAAAGCAACCGACTTTGAAATGTTCAGGAAATATTTCTAAGCATATAACCCCCCCCCCCCCAAAAAAAAAAAAAAAAAAAAAAAAATCACAATAATGAAAACTGCTATTTACCACAACTGTTAAATAAACAACATCAACATTAACAACAATACTTTTCATGGACCCCCCCCCCCCCCCCCCCCCCCCCCTGATTCAGACTGTTTAAATGGCAATCACTCAACGAACATTGTCCCTGTTGTTATATGAAACCCCCCTACCTACAATTATGTCCTAGCGCTTAGGGGGACGGGATAGCCTAGTGGTCAGAACATTGCGCTAGCTCGCAATTTGACGACCCAGGTTCGATTCCCGTTCGAGGGAAATTTTCCCATGGATTTAACATCAGTGCTGACTCTACTCTCCCCAGAAGTCCTTCGGATGAGACTATAAACCGAGGCCCCATGTGCGAACTCACGCAGAACATCTTGCGCACACGTTAAATCCTGTTCCGCTTTTCGTAAGAGTAGGCCATCGAGTTCCGGTGGGAACAGATGACAAGATTTATAAAACTGCATACACACGGGACTGGAGGTGTAAAAACGCACATGAGTGCTTATTCCATTATCCTCGATATAAAAGAAAAAATAAATCCTCGATATAAAGGAAGGAATGAATAAAAATAACAAAATATTCCCACGTCTCTCATTCTGGTCGTGTCCTCCTTCCCAATCCAAGACCCACCCACCCTGAGACTTCCATTCCACAGACCGCGACAGACAAACAAACCTTTTCGATGGCCATAACATTTAACACTTTTTTTGTTTTTTTTAAACAGTGCTGACATTTTCATCACATTAGATATTATCATGACCTCCTGTGCATGACCCAAAATTTGAAACAACGTAAGACAAAAAATGCCTAAATAAAAAAGAAAAGAAAAGAAAGGAAAAAAAAAAAAAGAAAACGGAAAGCCAGAAGAAATAAACAAATGGAAAAGAAAAAAAAATCTGATCAGACAGATTGAATAATTATGTTATAGTTTATACACTGAAACGGCTTTATTCGTTTATTCCTCCACGAAGACATTTGATGCACGTATTTGATTTAAACTATTGTGTTTGATTTCTCATATTCTTAAATAAATTCCTCGTGAGATATTCAGTTAAAAAAAAGTTAAAGTCTGTCCCGAGCCTAAGGCTCATCAGGCCGGTGCTTATCCCGGTTTCTGTGGCGTTAAGCGACTGAGAGTCATAGACTCCCCCTGGATAGGACGCCAGTCTATGGCAGGGTTAACCCCCAACACAAGGTTGGTACCCCTTTTACACCTGGGTGGGGTGAGAAAATAGCCGTAAAGTGCCTTTTCCAAGGGCACAACTCACTCACTCACTCACTCAGTCCCATGTCCCAAAGGACGTAGGGGGGACATGAGAGAAGACGCAACGGAGATCTTTTTCCATGCTTCACGATCCTGTGTGGCTAGTAGGAGGCGTTGCAGGGGTTGGGCAGTCCAGTCTTTGATGTTGTCAACCCATGATTTCTTTTGGCGGCCTCTTCTTCTTTTGCCCTCGACTGTTCCTTGCAAGATGGTTTTTGCTAGGGTGTTGTGTCTTGTGGTGTGACCAAACCACATCAGCTTTCTCCTCTTTATGGTGGAGAGCAAAGGCTCTTGGGGGCCCACACGCTTTTTGATTTCCTCTTTCACATAGTTATTGGTCTTGTGTTCTTTGTATGATATTTTGAGGAGTCTTCTGTGGCACTTGTTCTCGAATGCTTGGATTCTTCTCTCTAACTCTGCTGTCAGAGTCCATGATTCACAGCCATATAGGAGGATAGATATTACGAGGGATTTGTAGAGGTGGTATTTGGTGCAGAAGCTGATGTTGTTGCTTCTGATGATCCTCTGGAGTCTGACTAGAGCAGATGTTTGCTGTTGCAATGCGAGCTTTCACCTCATTGTTTGATGTGCCATCTTTTGTTAGGATGGAGCCTAAGTATTTGAATTGGCTCACCTCTTCCAATATTTCTCCATTCATCTTTATTTCCGTGCTGTCATTACTCGCGCTGTTGACCATGATCTTCGATTTCTCTGTACTGACCTCCATGCCGTATGCGCTCGCTCGGTCTGTTAGACTGTCTGTGAGGATTTGCAGTTCTTGTTTGCTGCTGCCCATGAGGTCAATGTCATCTGCAAATCTGAGGTTGCAAAGGGGTCTTCCACCAATGGAGATGGAAGTGTGGTGGTTTTTGCAGTGTCTCTGTCATGATGTTTTCGAGGAAGAGGTTGAAGAGTACAGGTGAGAGAAGGCAGCCCTGGCGGACTCCAACCGTGGTCTTGAAGAACTCGCCCACGTGGTTGTTCATGAAAACTGCACTTCTTGCATTCTCGTACAGAGCCTTGATGACTTCAATTAGGCAGTTGTCAATGTTGAAGTGCCTGAGTACTTGCCAGAGGCCGTCATGCCATACCCTGTCAAAGGCCTTTTTGAAGTCTATAAAATTGTGGTACAAGTCTTTTTGGTGTTGGAGATGCTCTCTATCAGAATTCTCAGGTTGAAAATTTGTTCCATTGTGCTGCGTTTTGGTCTAAAGCCCGCTTGTTCTTCTGCCAGGAGTTTTTCTGCTTGGTTTTTCAGTCTGTTGAGGACTACCTGCAGCATGATCTTGCTAGGATGGCTTATGAGACTGATGGTTCTGTAGTTCTGGCATTGCTTGAGGTTTCCTTTCTTTGGCAGGGGTATTACAAGAGACTGTGTCCATTCTTTTGGCCATTCTTTGGTGTCGTGGATCTTCTGACAAAGGTCTGTGAATCGCCTTGCTGTTTCATTCCTCCATTTTTTATGAGTTCAGCTGGATGTTATCGATTCCAGGGGACTTCCCCTTCTTCAATTGCTTAATAGCTGGTCTACTTCACACCTTAGTATTGGTGGGTCTTTATCTTGGTGTTCAGGGGGTTTGTTGGAAACTATGTTGGTATCTGGGCGTAGTGGGTAGTTATACAATCCCTCACAGTATTCTGTCCAGCGCTGGAGGATGGCATTGTTTTCCGTTAAAAGATTTCCTTCTTTGTCTTCAATAACAGAGGCTTTAGGCTGTTTATGCTTTACAACACTCTGAAAGGGCACAACGCCATAGCCGAAAGCTGGGATGAACAAGATATTCAGTATCTGGGTCGTATTTCTTGCGAATTAAATGGAGTCATTTGGGTATCAGTATGGGCAAATCGTAAGTCGCGAGAAATCGAAGGTGAAAAGTGTGTCATGCAAGTTTCTCCAATTCACTCCCCTGATCGAGCGAACCTTTATGAATTTTGGTAGTCGCAAAGAAGGCAACAGCGTTCTTCATTGGAAGGGAGATAATTTAAAAGCGTTACGCATGCGCATGAATTACCTCCCATGACATAGCGAAGCTTTATGAATTTTAGTAACGCCGAAGAAGGCAACTGTGTTTTCATACCAAGGAAGATGATTCAAAAGCGTCGCCCGTCTATATGAAGTATATCGCACGGTATATAAAACCGAAAAAGAATAATTAAAATTCTATTTCAAGCTTTGGTTCTCTTATATTTTTTGCATTATTGTTGACGATAGTAGATATTATGGGCGCAGTAAATAGATTGTTGATACCACACTTTGAGAAAAGTGAGGTGAGACTAAAGCGTAGCATGCACGTTTAGGTCTTGTACACTTCTGAACTGGAGACAAAGTGATCATTTTTATATTGTAAGATTTTTGCAGTACCATGTTGTTGTTTTTTTCTCTCCCCAAATGTGTTGCACTCTTACTGTATTACCACAGTACAATCGGTTAAATCTGGATGAAAACCCAAGACTAAATTAACAACAAAAAACGGTTAAATCTGGTTGAAAACCCAAGACTAAATTAACAACAAAAACAGCGTTCCCTTATCTTGATTTTGCACAGATCCCATTTGAGTTGGTCATCTAGTTTATCATTTTCAACCTGAAAATCTTCGATAAAATGATGCATTTCTTTAACAAACATTGCGTCATGAAGTAGGCCTAAACTTTCATTAAATTTCCAGTATGATGGAACACGTCGAAGACAAGAGTTTTTGTATATCAAACTGACAAGTCTGTGGTCAGATTAAGCTATGGAGTAAATAGCACACTCCTGGACATTACATAGAACTGATTCAGTACAAACTATATAGTCGAATCTGCGCGCAATAAAAGGATTTTTCCTTGACCATGTGTACTGTTTGTCATTTGCATGATAGGCTCTCCATACATCGATTATATCTGCTTGTGTTATAAAGCTGTTGAACGCATCAATATCGTTAATGTTGTGGTAAGCTCCATGTATTATATCTAGTTCATTGCTAACCACACAATTAAAATCACCACATATGATTTTATGACAGCTGTCTAGAATCAATGTGCTTACAAGCTAAATTAAAAAACATGTGTTCCTCACGTTGTATGGTTCGTGCATATATATTGGAAACAAATAACTCGAGGCTATGCAGGAAACACTTTTAAAGTTAGTGTTTCTGTCACTTTCATAGACAGATTCTGTAAGAAAAGGAAATGTTTTCCTAACAAGTATTACACACACACACACACACACACACACACACACACACACACACACACACACACACACACACACATATAAAATATATATTATATATAATATATATATAATATATTATATATGTATATATGCGTGTGTGTGTATGTGCGTGCGTGCGTCTCTCTCTCTCTCTCTGTATTTGTGTGTGTGCGTGGGCGCGGACGCGTATGTGCGCGTGTGTGCTGCGTATGTGTGTATGTGTGTGTGCATGCATATATCCCATTATCCTCGATATAAAAGAATTAAAAACAACAAACAACAACACACACACACACAAAATCAAGGTTTATTTCAATTCAATATTGATCAAGGTTCACACGGACTCGTACACAGAGTCAAGGGCAGACAATCATTATTAATTTGACAATCAATTGGACAGGAGGCATAATTTCACATAATTATTATCAATTAACCCACGATGCTTAAAGTTCAAATAGGAGAGGAGAGAA
>JASPKP010002876.1:0-15000 GCA_030674155.1 Stramonita haemastoma | reverse complement strand
TGGGAATGTCCAAAAAGTTAGGAAAAAAGGGGGGGATGGAATTTTTTTATGTTTCTTACATTCAAAAATGATTTTGGGTTTTTTTAAAAATATCCCCAAAATAAGCATTTAACATCCTTGCCGGGAATTTTTTTCACGAAAAAACCAATTTTAATCTTTTCCTTAAAAAAAAAAAAGCTGATCGCTATTCCCCATGGCTTTGGCTTTCAAATTTTTGTTCAACCATACTGTTGTTTTTTTTTAAAATTACTTTGTGTTTGGGTTCCAAAAACAGTATTGTTTTGCCTTTAAAGGGCTACAAAATTATAAGCCCAATTTAAATTTTAAACCCTTTTATTTGAAAATTAAAAAACCTCATAAATCTTCTATGTTTAAGAGGAATTCTGTTTCATTTTGTTGGGGGTTCCTTTACATATAGGGTTTTTTTTCTTATGAGGGGGCTTTCCCGGGGGGTGCGAAAAAAAAAAGGGTGCAAAATTTAAAAAAAAAATGGGTCTATAGTGGGTTTCAGTGTTTTGTGTGTGGGGTGTGGGGTTTTGGGTGTGGTGTTTTGTGTTTTGTTTTTGTGGTTTTTGTTTGGGGTGTGTGTGTTTGGGGTGTGTTGTGGGACGTTTTTGCATGCATGATGCGCATACATTATCAAAATCTATTCTCTCTCTCTTCCCCTCTCCCTTCCCCTCCCCCTCTCTCAATTTTATTTTATATATTTAAAATAAATATTTGGGGGCGTTTCGTGCGGGTGGCCGTGTGTGTGTGTGTGGTGGTGTTGTGGTGTGTGGTGGGGTGTGGTGTGTATTTTTGTGTGTTGTGTTTTTGTGTGTGTGGGTGTGTGTGTTTTTGGGGTGTTTTGTGGGTGTGGTGTTTTGGGGTTTTGTTTTTAAGAAGAAACAAGAGGAAAAATTTTGAAAAAGGGAAAAAGGAGAATTGCGGGAAGGGAAAAAAAAAAATTGCGAAGAAAAAAAGAAGAAAAGGAAAAAAATTTTGGAAAAAAAATTTAAAAAGAATTGCGAAAAAAAGAATTGGGAAAAAAAGAAGAATTGCGAAAATTTTTCGGGAAAAAAGAAAAAAAAAAGAAGAAGAAGAAAAAAACAAAACAAAAAAAAGAACAAGACGAAAAAGGAAAAGGAGGGGCACACACAGGGGCAGAGAGACACAGGGGTGGGTTTCAATAAGGGGCCCCGGGGAGTCGACCCCAATTTAAATTTTCCATCGCACCCCCACCAATTTTACCCAAATTCAATTCCCCCTTCTGTTTGACTTCAATGCATAGCTCATCTCGAAAAACTCCAAAAATATAAACATTTTTTTTAAGCAACAAAAATTAAAATTTTGACATGTTACTTTCTTTTTTTTTTTAAACCCAAACCCAAAAAACCCCCGTTTCATTTTAAGCCCTTTTTACCAAAAGGGGCGCTAACGACCACCCCTCCCAAATGGTAAAACCCCGTTCATGTGCTTAACTTTTTACTCGGGGGGGGGGGGGGGAAAGGGAAGTGGGTTGACCACTGAGCTTCCCGCCCCCTTAAGTTTTTATATCAAAAATTTTTAAAAAACCTTTGTTTTTTTTTGTACAGGCTTTTATACTAAAGGGAGGTTTTAAAAGGGGGGACAAATTTTTTACATTTTCCAAAAAGCTTTTCGTGAAAAAATTTTTTGTACCCGTTTTTTTTTAATTTTTCCCGGATCCCTTTTTGAGGGAAAATTTTTTTTTATCTTCAAAACAAGGTGGAAAATTTCACTTTCTTTTTTTGATGGTTTTTTAAAAAAAAAAAAAGAAAAGGGGATGGGGTTGAAGGAGTTTAATGATCCCTGTTTTTTCTCTAAAAAAAGGGGAATAGTGACGGCCCAATGGCTTTTTCTAGGGTTATGTTAGAGCATTTTTAAAAAAAATTTCTCTTTTTTTCTGCTTTTTTTTGCCTTTATCTCTTTTCTTGCCTGTTTTTTTAAAAAAAATACAATAATTGGGTTTCTTGTCTTTAAGGGACATGCAAAAAAGGGTTGTGCTCGAGGATGGGCCCCTAAAAGGGCCCCAAAACCAGCCTGCCCGTTCCACAACAGACTGGGCCCCTACGGCACAAAAATCCCCTTGTCTCTCCAGAACAGGAAGGGGGGCCAACCAAAAAAGAATGTGTCTTTTCTGTTTGTTTTTTCTGTTTTTGTTGTATGTTTTTTTATGTTTGTTATGTATTTTAAGTATGTATGTATGTAAAGATGTATGTTTTGTATGTATGTAAAGTGTGTGTGTGTGTGTGTGTTTTGTGTGTTGTGTGTGTGTGTGGGGGTTTTGGGATGTATGTAAAGTTTTTTATGTATGTATGTAAGTATGGGTTTTTATGTGGGATATTTTATTTCATTTATAAAAATGTATGTGTCCCGTCTGTGTGTGTTTTGTGCGTTTTTCTGTGTGTTTTATATATTTTTTAGGGCCTTTCGTTTTTTGTGTTGGGGGTTCTGTGGGTCTGTGTGTCTATAATTTTTGCCTGTAGGGGGTCCATGTGTCTGTATTTTTTTTCGTAACACACTAATGGGGGCGGGTCACCCCCTTTTCACTCCACTTTTTTTTTTTTTTTGTGTTTTAAAATTTAATCGGGAAAAAAGGGGAAAGGGGATAAGAAAAACCCAAAGAGAGAATGAAAAATGGGGGGAAAAGAAAAAGAAAAAAAGAAAAAAAGGAAAAAATTTGCGGGGGAGTTTTTGTGGGGGGGGGGGGGGGGGGGGGGGGGGGGGGGGGGGGGAAAAAAAAGGGGGGGGGGAGAGGGGGAGGGGGAGGGGGGGAGGAAAAGGGGGGAAGGGGGGTTGGGGGGGGGGGGGGAAGGGGAGGGGGGGTGGAGAGAGGGGATTGGGGAGGGGGGGAGAGAGAAAAGGGGGGAGGGGGAGGGGACAAAAAAAAGGGGGGAAAAGGGGGAAAACGGGGGGGGGGGGGGGAGAGGGGAGGGGAGGGGGAGGAAAAATTTGGGGAAAAACCTTTTTTTTATTTTAAAGAGGGGGAAAAGAATAAGCAAACAATTGCTTTTTTACTCCCGGCCCTTTGGGGGAAAAAAAAAGTTCCCCCCCCCCCCCCCCCCCCCCCCCCCCCCCCCCCCCCCCCCCGGGGGGGAAAAAAAAAGTAAAAATAAGCAAGCAACCCCCCCCCCAATAAACATGGGAAAAAGGGGGAGAGAGGGAGAGAAGAGATGGGGGAGAGAAAGGGGAGAGAGAGAGAGAGGGGAGAGGGGGAGGGGGAGAGGGAGAAAAGAATGAGAGGTTGGGGAGAGAGAGAGAGGTTTATTTTATGAAAAAAAAGGGAAAAAATGGGGGGGGGGGCCATAATGAAAGGGGGGTTGCCCCAATAACGGGTAAACGAAAATTGCTTTAAAACTGAACACAATACCCATTTTCCCTTGCCATGGGGAAAACCCCAGCATTGATTTGTAAAGTACATGAGACAAAAAACAATCTTTACGTCGGATATGTTACGGCATTCCGGCCCTTTTTTTTCGTCCCGTCTTTTTCACACACCCTAGCCCCCAAAAAAAAAGCAATGTAATAGTTCTCTAAGTGTCGGGCCCAAATCCCCTTTAAGGCGCGAAAAAAGGTTTTCCGTGTTTTAGTGTGTTCTGGATTCGTTCCCATTTCCCCAAAAATGGCGAGTTTTGGGAAAGTTCTCTTTTAACATGTTTTTTCTTGCTGTTTGACAAAAACCCAAAAACCCCATACTGGCTCAGTTTTTGGTTGTATGCGAGCTGGGGGTCCAATTCACTGCTCACAGGTCAAAATATCTTCACCATCTGAATGATGTAGGACAGATTTTCTAAGGTGTATTTCTTGTCTACTCTCAGCCTTTTCTGTCCCGATCATCAGTTAGAGTAGCCACATCTGTTTGACTTTTCCCTTTTGTCAAATGCACCAAAAATTTATCCTTTACCTCAGGGGAAAAACACCCCCATACAGCCGTCACTCAATCGACATACGGGGAGTTCAAATCAACCGGTAAAACTTAACTGATGTTTTTGTGTTGATGTCCGTGTGTGTGCTGTTGGTGGGTTTACTCTATCCTATCTGCGATGCTGCCTTCTGCTGTTCACACTTTTGTCAGTGGACTCGGGGCACTGAAGACAAGCCTTTTCACGCACAACATTTGCCTGTTTCCCTTTTTATGCTTTCGAGAGCGTTCAAAAACCCCGGGGTTTGGGATAGGATTTTTTCCCTATAGTATTGTCTTTGTGCTGCTTTTCACTGTTGGATCCCCATTTTGGTTTGCCCGTGTGTCCCGGGTTTTTCAGCCAAGAAAAAAACCCGCTGCCCCTTTTCCTCCCCATTTTTCCACGGAAACTGCATTGCCCGTCGAGGGTGCCAAAGGTCCTCTCCCGCCGCGGGGCCCCTAAACTGGCATTTTGTATAATTACGAGTTTTCTGCTGCCACGGGAAAAATTAGCCCTGTCCGCTCGCGTCTGGGGAAGAGAGAGAGAGAGTGAGAGAGAGTGGAGAGAGGGGAAAAGGGCGGGTGACAAAAATTGCGGGAAGGCAGGAAGGATGGAGAAGGCCAGGAAGAAAAAGTTTTTAATAAAAATAAAGGAAACAGGGAGGAAGAGGGGTGGGGAAGGAAAGGGTGGGTGGGGCAGAGTGAGCGAACCCCGGGTTGAACTACTTTCCCTTTTAAAGACAGAGGACGGGGGAAAGAAAAGGGGGCTCTCTCCCCCTTCTCCTCTCTCTCCCCCTCCTCCTCTCCCCCTCCCCCTTTCTCCCCTCCTCCCCTAATAATATATATTATTTAAAATTTATATTATAGGGGAAATATATAATTTCGCAATATTTATATCAACAAAAAAACCCATTATCAAACCAATAGCAACAGAATACAACAACCAAAAAAGCCCCATAAATAGGCAAAAAAAGAAAGACAAAGAATACCCCCCCTCCCAAAAAAAAAAGAAACAAGAAAAGACGAAAGAACCTACAATTGAGAAAAGAAAAAGGGCATGGGTGGAAACAGGAAAAATAAAAGGGGGGAAAGGGGGGGATGCGTGGGAGGACCAGAGAAAAAAAAAAAGTGTTAACATTTTACAAGAAAAAAAAAAAAATTTAACGAGGTCTCTGTTATTTTAACTTTTCTATTGCCACAGGGGGGGGGGGGAAAAAAGTTCAGGGTCAGAGTACTCCTTTTCCAATCAATTTTAAGCAAACACGGGGGGTTTTCCATTGGATGGGGACCGTTTCGCTCCTGGCTTAACGTCCCCCATTTTTCCCAAGGTCAATGGGTCCCTGCCTCTTTAGGGCCCTTTAAAGGTAAAGCAGGGGGAGAGGAGAGGGGCGCCGCCTCAATAGGGCCTCGGAGAAGTAGTCTCTGATGCCTCGCTCCCCACGCCACATAGGTTATGGACACCATTGGTGCATTCTTGCGGTGTCGTTTTTTTGATGTCGGGGGGGCGGGGCCCCCTGCATGCCAAAGTATGTTGACTAAAAATGGATTGGGGGGCTGTTTCTCTCTTTCCGGGTCTGTCTTCTCCAGCTCTCTCATTTTTCTGTTTAAAAAAAATGCGAACGGGCGTTTGCAACAAGGTCGATGCCCCATGTATGTGTGCACTTTGTATGCGGGGCGCAGTGTTAATGTGTTATTGGGTGGGTCTTCATGCAAAATGTGAGCCCCGTGTTGCAAGCGGGTGTCGTTTTGTGTGTGTGTGTGGGTTGTGGGTGTGGGGGTGTGTGGTGTGTGGTTGTGTGTGGTGTTGTGTGTGTGTGTGTGGGGGTGTGAGTGTTTTTGGTGTGGTGGTTTTTGTGCTACGGGTGGAGGTGTGCGTGTTGTGAGGTGTGTTGTGTTGTGGTGTACATTTAGGGCGGTTCCCCTTTCAATCTCAATGTTGAAACGGATCTATGAACGAGAAGAGAGAGAGGAAGAGAAGAGAGAGAGGAGAGAGAGGAGAGAGAGGGAAAGAGAGAGAGAGAGAGTGCAACGACAGAGACAAGACAAACAGACAGACACCAGACAAACGGCACGACCTAGAAACGATAAAAAGGGGGGAAAAAGAGAGAAAGGGGGGGGGTGGGAGAATTGGGGGAAAAAAGGGAGGAGATATAAAGGTTAAAGGAACGTGAGGAGAAGAGAAGGAGAGATGAAGAAGGAGGAGGAGGCAAGGGGAGAGGGGGGGGGAAAGGAGGGGAGGGAGGGAGAGAGGGGAGGGGGGAGGGGTTTTGTTGATGTGAGAACAAGGCCTGAACTCCGATTTCTTCAGTGAGGGGGGAAAGGGAAAACAAAAGGAATTTCGTTTGGGCTGCTCTTGTTTCCCTTTCCTTGTCTCTGTCTGTCGTCTCTGTGCCTTGTTTCTTTCTCAGTCTCTTTTCACTTTTTTTTTTTGGGGGCCTTTTTTGTCTTTTTTGTGCCTCGTTTCTGTCTGTCTGCGGTGCTTCTTTTGTCTCTCTCTCTCTCTCTCCTTCTCTCTCTCTTCTCTCTCTCCCCTCTCTCTCTCTCTCTCCCCCTCCTCTTACCATCCTCCATCCATCCTCCATCCATCCACCCATCCCCCCTCTATCTATCATCTACCTACCTACCCCCTAACTATTACCTTTCCTTTTACATTCAAACCAATCTTCCACCATGTACCTATCTATTTTCCTATATATGCATTAATAAAGCAAGAAAGTCTTTCGGATAGACATGATAACGGGGTCCTGTTTTTACACATTATTTCGCCCTAAAAGAACCCACGGCAAAAAAAGGGTTCCCCTGGAAAAATTTTCCTGAGAAAAAAGCCACGTAGAGAAAAACAAAACGTTCCAGCAAGAAAAAGAAAAAAAAAAATAAGGGTTGGTGCTGCACGGTGGCGACGCCTCCCCTTGGGGGAACCCCAAATTCACGCACAAAAAATCTGCTGTGCATAAAATAAGTAACAAAAAAAAGTAAAATGCATCATGCATGAGGGCATACCTATATACCGACAGACGATAGACGACAGACGACGGGACGACAAAAACAACCTACACAGTGCCACGTACAAACATACATACATACATAAAAATACATAAAAATACTACATACATAATAATAAATAACAACATACATACTTCATACATAATACATACGTACATACACAAAACAAACAACATAATACAATATACATAGCATGAAAATAGATACTGATACATAGATACGCATAAAAACATACATACATACATACAAACAAACATACAAAACATACATACATACAATATACTCATCTTCTTTTCATCTGTTCATTTATACTATCTATCCTCCACATATTTTTCTATTTATCCATCAAAGTTTAATCTTTTTGTCAAATCCGCGGATACCCCAAAAACTATCAAGAAAATAAAACACAACCGTTTACAAATCCTCAAAAAGAAAAAAAAACCCTAAAAGATTGCAAATAAAGACAAAGAAGACACGGGTTTCGTTGCAGCCGTGACAAACTTTAATTTATCTTTTTTCCCCAAATTGTCCACTAAAACATGTTGCATTCTACTTTTTTTTGCTCTTTTCTTCAAACATTCTTCAATATCAAATGATATCGCTTGAAGATATCAACTGTGTTTATGTCCTTACTTTATTTTATATTGTTACATTCTTTTCTCTGTTTGATCTTTAGTAAAAAATTGTTTCAAAGGGTTCTTTCAAATAAGTAAACACATTCTCGGAAATGAATTTTCGTCATCTATTTTGTTCAGTTTTTACATTTTCTGTCCTCTCGGGGCCCCCGGGTAGGCGGGTATTGTGGGGGTGTCATCTGCACCTTCCCAAGTTCCCTAAAACGCCTATGTGGATGGGGAAAACCCCGGCTGTCTTTTAGATCTTGCCGCTCACAGGAAAAGTGGCACCAGCTCCACGGCGTATTGGGTCTTCTTCCGGAACTCTGACGTTTTATCCGTCCTACCCCGGGGGTTTTCACAGAGGGGTCTAAGTCGGAGGAGGGGGGGGGCCCTGCGCCCCTTTTTCCCACCATAAAAGGAATGGGCGCTTTCTGAGCACTTGCCTTCGGATCCCTCGGTGTACAGGCCGAACTGAAGCCTCTTGCCTTGCCCCTGCAACTGATCCGCGATGGGGAAAGAAAGACTTCTTGGTCTGTGCGGACCGCTCTTGTTTGGGGGGCTATCGTTGTGGAACGTAAACCCCCCTAAGCTTAGGGTTCTACAACTGTATATTTCCTTGAGGGGGACGGGTGTGAAGGGTTTTGGGGTGGGATCCGGGGAACGCTGGCATTGGGGGGCAACGAAGCGGTTGGCCGATTCCCGGGTGTGCCCGGAGGGGGGTTTCCCGGGGTCCACGTCCCCGTTCCCCGTCTGAAAACCTAGAAGCAAAACCGACACGCACTCCCTCTAGCAGGGGAGGGGGAACGCTCAGACGACAACAAAACTTTTCAGACCCTAAAAACCTAAAGGGTTTCCCTTTGGGGCAAAAACCGAAGGGGGGCGACAGGCTCACCAGGAACCACGGGCTTCTCCATCCTCCCGGCTTTGCTGAAAGGGGGGGAACCCCGGGTGCGTGCTTTGTGATTGCGGGTAACCATCGGGCATCTGCCCCTTTTTAGTTCGGAATTTTCGGTATTAGGCACAAGCATTTTCCGCGGACCCCCTAAAGATCCTCTTTCGGGGTTTTTCCCCCGGACACCTTTTTAAAAACTTCCTGGAAATCGGGTTTTTTTCCGTCTGATAGGGGTGAAAGTGGTGGGGTTGCTCTCTAAGGCTAGGTTTTTTTTTAAGGAATCGGGGTTTGGGGTTTTATTTCTTTTTTATGTGTATCGACGTGGGTTTTCCCACGCCCGGGGGGCCGTCCGGGGCTGACCCTTTGGTTGACCAGACTTTGATAAAAGCAAGGACATCGAGTGGTTTTATTCCCCTTTTTAAAAACTGTAAAAAGTCGCACACTGTTAATACTTTTTCAAAAATGTGACAGGTGGCACCCCCGATATCGCCTATCGGCGGCGGGGCCTTAGCAACCTCATGGATTGGTTTTGGGCATATTTTGGTGCCCCTTTTCTATCTTTAAACGTGGAACTTATGCGAAATTTACAAAACGTATTTTTATGGGGTTGTTTTCATAGTTTATTAGATAGGGTTTCCAGTCGCACCTTTCGTAAAAAATCATAAAATTTTAGCTTTGCACCCTGTTTTTCTGGTAAACCAGAATTTTTTATACAGGCCTCAAGCTTTTTTTGAACACATAGTTTAAACCCGATAAATCAATAACCCTGACAGACGCCGCGCGCGCGAAACGGCACTGTGTGTTGTGTGGTAGTCGGGTGCATTTCGCTACCTTGCATGCTCGCGCTTGCATACGGGTTTTGTGTGACGTGCGCGAACGCGTGTGCGGCGTGTAATGCCCTACGTGTGTGGGGGGGGGGGGGGAACGCGGTTTTTGGGGGGGGGGGGATGGTTGGTGTGTGAGTGTTTTGGGATCTATGGATAGGTGTGTGTCCTGCGTGCTTGGGGCGCCTCCGTGCATGCGCACGCGCTTTTCGTGGTGTGTGTGTGTGTTTTTTTAAAATTTTTTTTTTTTATTCGAGGATAAGGGATAAGCACTCATGGCTTTTTTATCCAGTCCCCCTGTGTAAAGCGTTGTGTAAATATTGTATCTGTTCCCCTGGCCCAATCCCTCTTTACAAAAGGGAAAAAGATTTTAACGTGTGCGCAAGATGTTCTGCGTCGTTTGCACACGGGGCGTCGGTTTTCAGTCTCATCTGGAAGACTTTTGGGAGAGCAAGTCAAAAATGATGTTAAACTCCCCAAAAGGGAAAAACCCCCCCCAACGGAAACGAACTCGGGGCGTCCAATTGCCAGCGCAAAATTCGACCACTACCCCAGCGCGCGCGCGACGGGTTTTGGTGTGTGTGGTGTGTGTGTGTGTGTGTGTGTGTGTGTGTGGGGTGTTGGTTGTCTCTGTGTGTGTCTGTGTCTGTGTGTCTGTGTCTGTGGTTTTGGTTGTGCGCGCGCGTGCGCCGTGTGTGTGATGTTTTTGTGTGCGCGCACGGTGTGTGTATTTGCAGCACAGCACCCATCTGATTGGGGTCTTAAGTGCTTGCATGGTGCAGCCACTGAAAATTTTTTTTTGCAATGATTTGTTCTGGGATGACCTATGTCCCGGGGCATTATAGAGCGACTTAACGTAAGGAAGTGTGATGTTGTGGGTGATGTGGTAAGGCTGTGTGGTAAGCGTGATGTGGGAAGGGGAGTAGAGTGATTGGAGGTGTGAGTGGAGGTGTTGTTGGTAAGGGGGGTGTAGTGGGTTGATGGGGGGGTGATGTGTAGGTATGATGTGGAGGGGTGTTGGTAATGGTGATGTAGTAGGATATGGGAGGGGTGATGTGGTAAGGGGATGTAGTAGGGTGGTGTATTGTGTGTTTTAAAAGGGGAGTGGGGAAGGGGTGTGGTAAGGTGAGTTGTAGGTGTGTGGGAGGAGTGATGTGGAGGAGTGATGTGGTAAGTGTGTGTGGATGGTATGTTGTAAGGGTGGGGGTAAGTTGATGTGGTAAGGTATGTATAAGTGGAGGGGTAAGGGTGATGTAGTGATGTGATGGGTAAGTGGATTGGGAGGGTGATGTGGGAGGCGATGTGGTAAGGGTATGTAGTAGGTGTGATGTGGAGGGGTGATGTGGTAAAGGTGATGTAGTGGTTGCTGTGGAGTGATGTGGAAAGGGTGGTTTGGGAAAGGTGATGTGGTAAGCGGAATTGTAGGGGGGATGTGGAAGGGGGAAAAGATGAGAGAAAAGATAAAGGGCCAAAGAAGAAGGCTGGATTAACAAATGAGACAAAAAAAAACAAAAGAAAAAAGGTCGAAAGCGTCAGAGAAAAAGGCAAAGGCAGAGAGACGGACAACAGTTCCGACAGGACGCAGCAGACCAGCTGGCAGGGAGAGAGCAAATTGACAGTGGACAAAGAAAACTCCCCTTACTTAAATAATTTATAACAAGGTCTCCTTGTCCCCCTGGTCATTGCTGCTTAGTGACGGGCAAAAAACATGGGTGACTAAGAAGGCACCATTTAAGCCTCTTAAAAAG
Source organism: Stramonita haemastoma (assembly GCA_030674155.1). Lineage (NCBI taxonomy): Eukaryota > Metazoa > Mollusca > Gastropoda > Neogastropoda > Muricidae > Stramonita > Stramonita haemastoma. Next base: position 4,015 of record JASPKP010002876.1, on the reverse strand, counting down.
CCCTGGCATATGTCATCCCAAGAACAAAACATGAAAATAATCATTCAGTTTCACGTCGCGTACAAGCACTTTTAAAACCAAAAAACACCAGATCGGTGCCGTGCCTGCAAAAACTACATACACACACAAGCGCGCACGCATCTACCCCCCCAAGGACACACGCAAAGGGGCAACGACTCCGCCCCCCCGCACCTACCAAAAAAAGACGCACCGCGGCCCACACACAAACCCCCACGCCACCCGGGACAACCACCACCAAAAACACACACATACACACACAGGGTCCTAGTGGTCAAACTTGCGCTGGAATTTTACGACCCCAGTTCGATTTCCCTTGGAGGGATTTTTCCCCCGGCGTTAACATCAGTGCTGCTCTACTAAACCCCAAAAGTCTTTCGGATGAGACTTTAAACCCCAGGCCCCTGGTAAACAACGCAAAAATCTTGCCACACGTTAAATCCTGTTCCCCTTTTTGTAAATGTACCATTGTGTGCCAATGGGGACAAATTTAACAATTTCTACACCCCAGGACGGATGAAAAAAGCAATTGAGCGATTATCCCCTTACCCTCAATATAAAAGAATAAAATAAAATTAAAATAAAACCGCACACATGCACGCATGCACACATATGAACAATACACTCCCCCACATCATCCACCCACCATACCTCCCACCCAACCAAACATCCACATCCCACACCCCCCAAACACCCCCCTGACCCCACCAAACCCCCAATGACAAGCACCACACCCCCCCATGACCAACACCAACCCACATATGACCCCACTCCCAAATATGACCCATACAACACCCACCCTACGACCCCCCCAAACCACACCCACCTAGACCCACACCCCCAAACCCCCCACAGGGGCCCACACCAACCCAATCACACGACCCCAAACCCAAACCACCCCTGAAAACATTCACCCACACCCCCCACATTACAGACGAAAAAAGGCTGCTTGCTGTCTGCTCATTGCTTTTGACGGTCCTAAAGGGGGAAACCACCACTCTTTTTAACTATACAGCAAAAGGGTACAGTCAGGTCACCCCCCCTTGTTCAAAAACCCCCAAAACTGTAACGGGCACTGACGTGTGCATCTCACAACAAACAGGGAATGCATGACAATAATAATTCAGTGGCGAAAGCGGTTTTCAAAACACACAACACCACCACACACACACACCCCACACACACACAACCACCCCCCAACACAATCAGGGGCACGCGCACACACACACCAAAAAGCGCGTACACCCAAAATACAAACACCATAAACAAACCACACATGTACACACATTCTACACGGGTACAAAAACAAAATCCACCCCCACTGCCAAAACCAAAACCACATTCACTGTACACCCCCACCACAGCACCCCCAACACACCACATCACCCCCCACCCCACCACAATCATGTACAAAACCCATCGACCGCAGCAAAAACACCATCCTTCAAAAAACCCCCCCCCCCCAAAACTCGCGTGGAAAAACCCCAACACCAACATCACGTCACCATCCCTCCCCCTTACACCATTTCCACATCACCCCTCACCTTTCCACACCTTCACCAAACCCCCCCTCATCCGGGTTTTACCTCATCACCCCCTCACGCCTGTACGACATCGCTCAAACCCGGTACCCCAAAATCCCATTCGCCCATAGATCACGCATTGCCCTTACCCTTCGCCACATCACATTTACCCACATGTGTTACCCCATCACCCTTGCCACATCACCTTTCCCCCCATCTCCTTGCCACAACCCACCCACCCTTTGCCACATCACCAAAACCCTAAACTCCCCCCCAACCTTTGCCACACGCTTTCCACATCACCGGGCACTCCCCAGATATCCTTATCACAACCCCATCCTTTACACATCGAAAGCAAAACTTTACCACATCACATCACAGACCCCCAAACGCTCTTCCACATGAAAACATTACTCCAACACCCACTACACATCCCACACCCCACATCACACCCCACATCACCACACCCATCTCACACCCCACATCACATCACATACCAATCACAGGGCCACTCGTTTTTCCCCATCAAAAACATTACACACAAAAAACCCCAACACAACCCCATCACACACCCCCATCCCCCTACACCCCATCAAATCACACACACACACACACACACGACAACCATCCGTCAAAACCCGCACATCACACACAACAATCTTTCACCACCCACACCCAAAAAATCACCGCAAACAACCCCAACACCCCCGTCAACCCTCCCACCCACCCACCGCCCCCCCCAAACACACAAAAACACAACCTACATCCCCACACCAAACAATACACCCCCCCCCACCGCATCCACAACCCCCCATAAATTCCCCCCCGCCCCTCACTACATCACACCCCCACCCCCCACACCACATGACCCCCACCCCCAAAACCCCATGACCCACGCTTCCCCCCCCAACCACAAACCCCAACACACGACACAACCCCTAGGCTGCAACAAGGACGGGTTGCTGTCTGTCTTGTTTTCGGGCTGGTCAAGGGAAACAACCACTCTTTTTAACCTCCACAAAAATACGTCAGGTCACCTCCCTTGGTCAACCCCCCCAAACTGTAACTCACTGACAGTGTGCATCCACAAAAAAAATGTAAACCCCTTTACAATAAAAATTCAGTGGCAACGCGGAAAAACCCCACACCCCAAACGGGGCGCGCGCGCCCCAACAACACACCCACACACACACACACAACAACAGGCATGCTAATAGGGGTTGTGGTGTGGGTGTTATGGGGGTGTGGTTGTGCTGGCCGCGCGTGCGCATACCGCACACGTAAGCTGCATCCCTTCGTGAGTGCGCGCGCGCGCGCGCCCTGGGGGGTGCGTGCGTGTGTGTTTTTGTGTTTGTGGGGGGTGTTGTTGTGTGTTGTTGTGTGGTGTGGGTGTGTGTGTGGGTGTGTATTATGTGTGGTGTGTGTGTGTTTGGGGTGGGTGGGGGAGTATAGTGTGATGTTCTTTTTGTACTTTTATTCGCAGATTTATTTTTTTTTTTATTTATTTTTTTTTTTTTTTTTTATTCTTTTATATCGAGGATAAAAGAAAAAAGCAATCATGTGCTTTTTTTTTATCCCGGTCCCCGTGTGTATGCAGTTTTATAAAAATTGTCATCTGTTCCCACGGGACACGTGGCCTACTCTTACGAAAAGCGGAACAGGGGGTTTTAACGTGTGCGCAAGATTTTGTCGGCGTTTTTGCACACGGGGCCTCGTTTAAAGTCTATCCCAAGGACTTTTGGGGGAGTGGAGTCAGAACGATGTTAACCCGGGAAGATAATGGGTAAGCATCGTGCTTTTGACACCCAGTCCCCGTGTGTATGCAGTTTTGAAATTTGTCATCTTTCCCCCCGGCACACAACCGCCTACTTTACGAAAAGCGGAACAAAAAAATTTTAAAATGTTCATAGTGTTTGTGAGTGTTGAGTGTGCGCGCGCGCGTGCGGCGTGCATGCTGCGTGTGCGCGGTCGGCGTGTGTGTGGTGTTGTGTGTGTGTTTTTGTGTTTTGTGTGTGATTCAGATTCAGATTCAGATTCAATTTTTAAATATTTTTGCCATTTTTAAGTCATAACCTATTTGACACAACAAAAAAAACTCGTTTTATTACTTTCGCCCCAAAAGAGTCCACTAAAAAAAATGTTCATTTATTTTTTTTTGTCTCTTTTTCCCCCTACATTTATAGACATATCTAATGTATCTGCTTTTAGATTCAACGTGATTATTGCTTTAAATTTTCTATAATGTTTTCAATTCATTGTCTCTTTTTTTTAATCTTTAGTAACAAAATTTTTTTAAGTTCATTTTATAAGACACATTCATCAAGTAAAAAGAAATTCGTTTCTATTTTGTCACTTTTTTTTACATTTTGTCCTCCCCTTTACATATTTTGGGGGCCCCCCTTTCTCTATCATTAAACTTGACAACTTATGCGAAATTTTCAAAAGGTAATTTTTTTGGGATTTTTTTTTTTCTG
>JASPKP010002875.1:17500-20000 GCA_030674155.1 Stramonita haemastoma | reverse complement strand
CAGTGCCGTTTTCCCTCCCTCCAAAAGTCCTTCGGATGAAACTAAAAACCGAGGTCCCGTGTGCGAACACACGCAGAACATCTTGCACACGCGCTAAAACCTGTTCCGCTTTTCGGAAAAATAGGCCATTGTGTGCCGGTGGGAACAGATGACAAAATCGAAAAAAACTACAGACACAGGGGGACTGGGAGTAAAAAAAAAAAAAAGAAAAAAAAAGCACATAGGTGCTAATTCCATTACCCGGGAAATAATAATAATAATAATAATAATAATAATAATAATAATAATAATAATAATAATAATAATAATAATGATAATGATAATAATAATAATAATAATAATAATAATAATAATAATAATAATAATATATAAAAAAAATAATAGATAGATAGATAGATAGATAGATAGATAGATAGATAGATAGATAGATAGATAGATAGATAGATAGATAGATAATTGATAAATATAACACACACACACTATCCCATCAAACACCTCTACATTTATCATCACATAACCAAACGAAACCTGCCCCCCCCCCCCCTCCCACACACACACACACACACACCACCCATGCCACCCCTTGTCTGTTTCATCCTGGACAATAATATTTATTACGAATCCTTTTATTTCCGGCAACACCCAATCAACACAGCAATGAATGAATCAGAAGTAGCCAGATAGCTTACGCTGCTGTTGTGTAGGTTTTTTGCCCAGTCATTCAGAGGCTTGTCAGTTTTTTTTTCCTGTTTCAGTTTTTTTTCTATACTAGATTATTTCCGTCAGGTGTCACTCAGATGTTGGCATCTTGACGTTGCTATTAGGATGTTATAAGTTACCCTCAGATGTTAGCATCTTGCCGTTTGCTATTAGTATGTTAGAAGTTACCCCTCAGATGTTAGCATCTTGACGTTGCTATTAGTATGTTATAAGTTATCCCTGAGATGTTAGCATCTTGATGTTGCTTTTAGTATGTTTATAAATTACCCCTCAGATGTTAGCATCTTGACGTTGCTATTAGTATGTTATAAGTTATCCCTATGATGTTAGCATCTTGACGTTGCTATTAGTATGTTATAAGTTATCCCTATGATATTGCATCTTGACGTTGCTATTAGTATGTTATAAGTTACCCCTAAGATGTTAACATCTTGACGTTGCTATCAGTATGTTATCAGTTACCCCTAAGAGGTTAGGATATTGACGTTGCTATTAGTATAAGCTACCCCTCAGATGTTAGCATCTTGACGTTGCTATTAGTATGTTATAAGTAACCCCTCAGATGTTAGCATCTTGACGTTGCTATTAGTATGTTATAAGTACCCCCCAGATGTTAGCATCTTGCCGTTTGCTATTAGTATGTTATAAGTTACCCCTCAGATGTTAGCATCTTGACGTTGCTATTAGTGTGTTATAAGTTATCCCTCAGATGTTAGCATCTTGACGTTGCTATAAGTTACCCCTCAGATGTTAGCATCTTGACGTTGCTATAAGTATAAGTTATCCCTCAGATGTTAGCATCTTGACGTTGCTATTATTATGTTAGAAGTTATCCCTCAGATGTTAGCATCTTGACCTTGCTATTAGGGTGCTAGAAGTTATCCCTCAGATATTAGAATCTAGAAGTTGCTATAAGTATGTTAGAAGTTACCCCTCAGATGTTAGCATTTTGACGTTGCTATTAGTATAAGTTACCCCTCAGATGTTAGCATCTTGACTTTTCTATTAGTATAAGTTACCCCTCAGATGTTAGCATTTTGACGTTGCTGTTAGTATTTTGTAAGTTACCCCTCAGATATTAGCATCTTGATGTTGCTATTAGTATACTATAAGTTACCCCTCAGATGTTAGCATCTTGACGTTGCTATTAGTATAATCATTATAGCATCTTGACGTTGCTGTTAGTGTGTTATAAGTTATCCCTCTATCTTTTCATTCTTCCTCACCACAGCTCTGTGGTTTACCAATGGTGAGACTTTTTACCTATGCCATCAATTTTTTAGAAAAAGTTCACCATTAATGTAGCTGCACTCCCACTTCGGGAATACTGTCTAAACACGACACCAGAGAGCATGTTTTAGGGTTTGTTTTTAAAATAAAATTTTGTCAACAGTTCATACCAGCACACAATGGCCTACTCTTACGAAAGGCAGAATGGGCTTTAGTTTGCGCAGGATGTGCTGCCTGCGTTTCTCACACGTCACCACTGTTTATAATCTCATTGAAAAGAACTTTCGGGGTAGCGAAGTCGGTGCTGAGGTTAACATCAGTGCTGACTCTACACTCCCCAAAAGTCTTTCGGATGAGACTGTAAACCGAGGCCCCGTGTGCGAACGCACGCTGAACATCTTACGAGCATGTTAAATCCTGTTCCGCTTTTCGTAAGAGTAGGCCATTGTGTGCCGGTTGGGAACAGATGACAAAATTTACACAACTGCATACACACGAGGACTGGATGAAAAAAAAGCACATGAGTGGTGCTTATCCCATTATCCTCGAT
>JASPKP010002875.1:5000-12500 GCA_030674155.1 Stramonita haemastoma | reverse complement strand
ATCTGTCTGTCTGTCTGTCTGCCTACCTACCTACCTGCCTACATATCTATCTATCTATCTATCTATCTATCTATCTATCTATCTATCTATCTATCTATCTATCTATCCATCTATCCATTTGTCTGTCTGTCTGTCTGTCTGTCTGCCTGTCTCTCTGTCTCTCTGTCTGTCTCTGTCTCTCTGTCTCTCTGTCTCTGTCTCTGTCTCTGTCTCTGTCTCTCTCTCTCTCTCTCTCTCTCTCTGTTGGGGTGAGTTGATCTCACAGGAGAGATAGGACGCTTTTTTGCCTGTGTGGCACTGGATATTGTTAATTATTGATAATTAGTGCATTAACTAAAACACCTTACAAGTTTAATGCATACAGTGACATTTCTCTAAGTGTGGTGATCACAGTGGTGTAAAAATTTTGACCAAAAGCAACCATGCCTGTGAGCAACTTATGTTTTCGTGCTACCTGTGGTCTATTTTTGGCCACATACTGTAGCTTCATGGCCAAACGTGTGCAGTTTGTATTGAAAATGCGGGTGAGAATCCTGACTGCACGAAATAGACTGGATGTACTGCTGTTTGTGTTTGTGGCTTCGTACTTCTTGTGCTGTGGTGACGTGGAAGTAAACCCTGGACCTGTGTACAGTAACTCCCCCACACAAAAGCAGCAGAATGAAGAAGAAGACAGGGTGGCAGCAGAAAGCAACAAGGACTGTGGTAAGAATTCGTTTTCTTCCCCCTCACATCCTGGGGTAAGTCTTGATGCTTCCTCTGATGCTGTAGCCCAAATCTTACAGTCCATGCAAAAACAAAGTGAGGAAATGGAAAAGCAAAACAAACATATTGAATCTCTTTCAAAAAACATGTCATGCATGCAGTCAGATGTCAGTGCAATCAAATCAGACATTGGCCATGTCAAAACAATGTGTGAAGATATTGGCAAACGTTGTGACATGTTAGAGGAAGAGAACGAACGTTTGTCATCATCAATGAAAGAAATGAAAGAAGATCTCAGTGAATTCTACAATACATGCAGACAAAATGAAGGCAATTTAACAGCAATGTATTCAGAAATGGACCAAATGAAAACAGAAATCGACAGCTTAAAGGACCATTGTGACACTCTGGAAAGTTTTTCACGGAGGGACAACCTCCGCCTTTATGGGGTGCCTCAGGCTGAAAAGTTTGAGAGTTACGACACATGTGCCAAGTTAGTTGCTGACACCTTAAACAGTGTGGATGCACCAAAGAAGTGGTGTGCAGATGACTTCTCCAGAGCACACAGAGTAGGAGAGAGTCGCGACGGTCATCCCAAACCAATGATTGTGAAATTCAGTCGTTGGAGAGACAAAATGACTGTGCTTACTGACAAGAACTATCGGTCACAACTGGAAGAAAAGGGAGTCAGGGTGGCTAATGACTTGACTCGAAAACAAGCCAGCATCGTTGCAGAAGCAAGGAGAGAGGGGAAGGTGGCTTTCTTCAGGAGAGGCAAGCTGACGGTGGGACCCAGAAGACCAGACCCCAGGACCTATGCGGAGGTAGCAGCAGCAGCAGAAGCAGCCGGTGTCCCTGATGCCAGGAAAACATCCCCTGAAATGCAAAGGCGGTCGCAGCTGGATGACGGTGCTACAAGCAGCAGTGCCAACAAGGTCAGAGGTCATGACCTTGGCAAAGAACAAGGCCATGGCATGGATTCCCTTCATCCCTCCAGCACTGGCAGGCAGTGTAGCCGTATCCAGGATGGACATGATATGAACAGTGGTAAGGGCAGCGTACCACAGAGGGCAGAGGACAAAAAGGTAAGGGTTCGATGCAGGGTGAGGGTCAGAGTCATGGCAAAAACTCCCCTTGCACTTCCAGTGAGGACAGACGGTTTAGCAATGCACAGGGAGCACGTGATAGAGGGGGTGGTGGTGGACAGAGACAGAGCCGTACAAACATGAACCCGACCAGAGGTAGCCAGTCCTCTCCTGGTGATAGGATTTCTGGCTCTGACCCTTGCCGGCCCCGACGTTCTGCTAGGGGTGCTCCACGCTAGGACAGGCAGGATCGTTTTGATGAGTTCAGTTTCCTTGTATATAATGTTGAAAATTTGTATTCAAAACTTACTGATTTACCTTTCATGAACTATGTTTCCAGTTTTGATTTTGCTTGCCTTACAGAAACTTTTGTGGATGATACTTTTGACTTCAGTGGTATTTTTCATGATCACATAAAATTTTTTGCTCCAGCTAAAAGATTGTCCCAGCAAGGTCGGAATTCAGGCGGTGTTTTATTGTTGATCAGAAAATCACTGGCTAATTTTGTTTCCAGCATTAGAATTAATTGTGACAACACCGTAGCAGTTAGAGTCAGCAAGTCTGTTTTTAATATTAGTAAAGATGTTCTTCTATTTGCATGCTATGTTGTGCCAGAAAATGGACCGTTATATGATCAACTTGTAATTAAGGATGGTATTGTTCATTTAGAAGAAAATATTTTGCATGCAACACAAGATCAGGATTTATATATAATGATATTAGGTGACCTCAATGCTAGAACTGCAAGCAACCAGCCTACAGAAGAACATATGATCCCTTATTCCACTCAGTGTTATGAGGAAGATGATGATGATACTGATAATTCTAAATACCTGGAAAGAAAGTCAAAGGATGATATTATAAATCGGTTTGGTAGATCTTTGTTGAATTTGTGTTTTTTGTTAAACTGTGTTATTGTTAATGGATGTTGTGATGGTGACTCCGCAGGTGATTATACATATGTATCACCACATGGCTGCAGTGTGGTAGATTATGTTGTTATGTCAGAAGATATATTTTCCAGAGCCTGCTGTGACATGTGTATTAGTGATCGTGTTGACTCATGGCACTTACCTGTAGAATTTAAATGGAAAACAGCATGCAATGAGACAAATCATACTAAACCTCAGGAAGATGCCTCTTGTGTTGAAGAGCGTATCATTTGGTCTGAGGAGTGTGCGTCACACTATAAGGAAGAGCAAAGGTCTGCTGATTTTAAACAAGGTATTCAAGAAGCATCTGCAGCCTTGAATTCAGACATAAATAATTCCATGGAAATCTTTGTACAATTATTATGCAGTGCAGCAGCATGCATGATAAGAACGGTGGGGAAAAAGAAGAAACATAATGACTGGTATGATAAGGAATGTTCCCAAAAGAGAAAAACAGTGAGAAGATTGTTAAGAAAATTTAAACAAGATAAAACAATGTGTCATGATAAGAAAGATGCTTATGTTAAAGAAAGGAAGGAATACAAACAGTTACTAAGTAAAAAGAAAAGAGAGTTTGATCAGGCAAGATTGACAAAGCTGAAACAGTCAGTAAATAATCCCAAGTTATTTTGGCAGACAATTAGATCAGTGAATAGGAAAACATTTATCTACAATAATATTAGTATTGAACAATGGTACAGGCATTTTTTTAGTGTGTTTCATGATTCCGTACCAGTATCAGATTCTGAAGTTGTACATGACCCTGAAGATCAGGAAGAAGAAGAAATGTCTGATACCTTGTTTTATGACCCCATTTCCAAGCAAGAGGTTCTTACCAGCATTGGTAACCTAAAAGCTGGAAAAAGTGCAGGGCCAGATAGAGTAGTGAGTGAAATGTTAAAACATGCAGACACATTAGTTATCGATTTTCTTGTTGCATATTTTAATCGCTTATTTGACTTGGGTGTTTTCCCAACAGATTGGTCCATATCTGTTATTGTCCCACTGTATAAGAAAGGAGATTCAAATAATTCAGATAATTACCGTGGTATAGCATTAACAAGTATTGTGAGCAAGGTGTATACACATATTTTGAACAAAAGACTAAAGAATTGGACAGAAAAAGAAGAAAAGATAATTGAAGAACAAGCTGGTTTCAGAGCACGTTATAGCACAATAGATCATATTTTTACATTGTATGCAATAGTCCAAACTTTTTTGCTTAAAAACAAAAAACTCTATGTGGCATTTGTTGACTTTAGAAAAGCTTTCGATTCGGTAAATAGAAATGTATTATGGAATGTTTTGAAGAAAACGGGGGTAAAAGGCAAACTCTACCATGCTATAAAAAGTATTTATGACACTGTTTTGGCTTGTGTGCGTGACAAATGTTGTTATTCTGAGTATTTTGATTGCCCTAGAGGTGTAAAACAAGGATGTGTGCTGAGTCCTCAATTGTTTTCCTTCTTTATCAATGAACTAGCTACTAATCTGTGTAAAACTGGAAAACATGGTATTCAGTTACTCCCTGGTGCAAATGAAATATTTCTACTGCTCTTTGCAGATGATGTCATATTATTGTCTGACACAGCTGTTGGTCTCCAAAATCAACTTAATAGCCTAAAAAGAGAAGCTGATCAGCTGTTTTTGACAGTTAACCTTGAAAAAACAAATGTGATGGTTTTTAGAAAGGGAGGGCACTTAGCTTCAAGGGAACAGTGGTATTATGGAACTGAACAGGTAAAAGTAACTAATTCATATAAATACTTGGGTATGTTTTTCACAACAAAATTAAGTCTTAGTACTGCTTTGTCTGAGGTTTGCAGAAAGGGAAGGAAAGGGGTCATAGAAATATTAAAGTCACTGAAAAGATTAAAGTCAACTGATCCTAAGTTATTTTGGAAACTATTTGACACACAAATTGAACCGATCCTAACTTATGCAGCTGAAGTTTGGGGATTAGATAAAGATTGTAAAGGAATTGAAATTATACATACATTTGCAATAAAAAGATTCCTAAATGTCCCCCTGCATTCCTCAAACAAACAGGTCTATGGAGAAACAGGAAGATATCCACTTTATATTAGAACATCAGTGAAATGTATTAGGTATTGGTTGAAACTAGTTCAATTGCCCATGTCAAGAATATGTCGACAGACATATGAAATGCTTTTGTTTCAACATGAATCAGGCCGTTTTAACTGGGTATCTAATGTGCAACAGAAATTGATAGAAAATGGTTTTGGTATGGTTTGGTTATGTCAAGGCATTGGATACCAATCAACCTTCATTAATGAATTCAAAGACAGGTTAATTTCTTGTTATGTACAAAACTGGAATTCCGATTTGGAGAATAAGGAAAAGTATAAATGGTTTCATTCATTTAAAAATGTTTTTCAAGCAGAAAAATATCTATCATGTATTACAAACAAGTGGCACAGAGACAATTTTGCAAAGTTTCGGCTTAGGGTTTGTGGTCTAAAAAATTCTAAAATGTGGTATTTGAATGATCATGTGGATGCAAATTGCCCATTCTGTGAAAATGAATTGGAAGATGAAGCCCACTTCCTATTCCATTGCAGAGCGTATAAAGATATCCGTAAAAACTGTGCCATACTGCAATCCTTCTCTGGTATGCCTGATCAAAACCGAGTTGCAGTGATTTTGTCTCATACTGATGAAAATACAATTCTATGCCTTTCAAAATACATAGCCTTAGCATTAAAGATAAGGAAACAAGAAATCTAAGAAGTAAGATAAAAATGTTTATTGTAAGATTATGTCAAAACGATCCTATATTATTTCTCTGTGAGTGAGTGAGTGAGTGTGTGTGTGTGTGTGTGTGTGTGTGTGTGTGTGTGTGTGTGTGCGCGTGCGTGCGTGCGTGCGTGTGTGTGTGTGTGAAATAATTGATTCCATTCTTGCTTTTGGATTATCCCCCTTGTCTAAGGGCTGTAATGCTATAGACAATAAAATATTGTCATTGTCATTGTCATTGTCATTGTCTCTCTCTCTGTTTAAATGCGAGCTTCTAAATAATATCATGAGAAACCTATTTCTGGAATGGAGTCAATCAGCGCTTTCTCAAATGGCACGGTACTCTAACGTCCTTCCTTCCTTCCCACCTGACAGAATTTCTGCTGTCTCTATTTTCAGGACTTCAAAAATGACATTTCAGTGAGCTTGACCTGATGATTCGGATGGAAAAAAAGAAACACCACACAGACAACAGAATGACTCACAGACATAGACCCAGACAGACAGACAGACAGACAGACAGACACAATACCAAACACATACATACATACATACATACATACATACATACATACATACATACATACATACATACATACATACCATGCACACGTACACACACTCCCCTACAATACACACACATTCATATATATGTACGTACATACATACATACATACATACATACATACATACATACATACATACATACATACATACATACATACATACATACATACATACATACATACATACATACGTACATACCCCACATACACACACACACACACACGCACACACACACACACACACACACACACACACACACACACACACACACACACACGAACACACACACACACACACACACACACACACACACACACACAACACACACACACACACACACACACACACACACACACATACACACACAACTACTTATCAGCTTGGCAAATATCATGATCCTGAATTACCTTTCAATCTCTTGCAAGAGAGAACCGCCCCCCCCCCCCCCTTTCCCACGAAAATAACAACCTCCCCCCCCCCCCCTCGTTTCTCCCACAAAAACCCAAACCTACAAAACGGCCTGTTATGGTATGAACCCCTATTTGTTAACTAATTAATAATTTTGCATTGACAAAATATTTGATTTGAAATTACATGTCAAATACCCTCGACTTTTAAAATTCTCTGTATCCGTGGCGGCCATCTTGGATATTACGCACTAACTCAAGATGCCCAACATTTACGACTTAGCCTCCAACGGATTTGGATTCAGCAGCCCCCAAATCCCTTAGAATCACCAAAAAATCCCCTTAATATATACTATCTCAGAACAAGGTTATCCGAAATTCGCCTGGACTATGTACTGAAGCTAGCGAACGAACAAACGAAACAGAGCAGAGTGACACGGACCAGCAGCTATAAGCTATGTGGCGGGTGGACATATTTTCTCTCTTTTTTTTCATACTCTTTCGTCCCGAATGCAAAGGAGGGGGGGGGGGGGGAGAAAAAAAAAAGAAAGAGAGAGAAGAGAGAGTGACCCAGAATGCGTGGAATGCCAGCTATGTGCAAAATGTTGACTATCGGTGAGGTGACAGCGCTGGGTAACTCGATGACATTATTACTTGCTCGGGGGGGACAGAATAAGTTAATGAGAAATGATTCATGTTTAGTAGGGTTTTGAACATCGTAGTATAAGGTTGTGAAGGCGGGAAATGTTGCGTTACATTATATATATATATATATATATATATATATATATATATATATATATATATATATATATATATATATATATACATATATATGTATATATGTATATATGTATATATGTATGTATATATGTATATATATGTGTTTATTATATATATGTATATATATGTGTATGTGTGTGTGTGTGTGTGTGTTTGTGTGTTTGTGTGTTTGTGTGTTTGTGTGTGTGTGTGTGTGTGTGTGTGTGTGTGTGTGTGTGTGTGTGTGTGTGTGTGTGTGTGTGTGTTTCTCTGGCATATAATGGC
>JASPKP010000288.1:50000-55699 GCA_030674155.1 Stramonita haemastoma | reverse complement strand
AATAAAATGAAACAGAAAAAAAGGAAATTATACATCCTTATTCTTTTGGCCAATTTCTTTTTTTTTTTTTTTTGTTCAGGGTGGTGGGGGGTTGGGGCTCAAAATAGCACATTTGCATTCATTTGTGTATAGGGGTCTAAAGTACCTGTAGATGCATGGCAGGGTAGCCTTTTCTACAGATGAAGGAGTCGCGTGTCTCATCTGCTGGACCCGGGATTTTTATGTAGGTCCCATCAATGGCCCCAAGGACACCTGGAAAGCCAGCCCTCTGCTGCCACCTCTCGGCCATTCGCTGAAGCTGGTGTCTCTCAGGCCATTTAATGACATCCTCTAGACACACCAGAAAATGCAATGACATTCTACTTTATCAATTGGCTGCAAACAGTTTAGGCAATATGCTACATTGAAATTAACTGACAACCAAGACTGAAATCATGTCATCTAAAAGAGGAAAAAACCACATGCATACAACTTACAGTGGATTCCTGTCACAATTAACCTCGGGGGAGAGTAACTTTTTGTTTCTAATCTTTCTAATCAGATTTTTTTTGGTAACCAGCATAATTTAGCTGATAGGGTATTTTGTTGCCTTCTTCATATGACATGGTACCTCGGTTTGGAGAAAAATGCCTCCTTACACCCCAACAGTACCACAAAGTACCTTTGCATGAAGTCTCGCAATGGAAAGTCACGTGACTAATTAATCCACTTGCGACAAGCGACAATAGTACTCTCATTAAAAAAAGAGTATTACACAGTTGGTGTTTTTTAAATATATTTTTTACATTGCATATGTGCAAATGACTAAACGATGGCATCGAAGACATAGATATCCTATATAATCTAAATATATATAATCTAAATCTAATTCGGTTGTTTCCAATTGGGGTAAACGCTCGCAAAACTTCGCTTCTATTGTGAGTCTCCATACAGAGGCACTAAATGGTATCGTTGGGGTGTAAGGAGGTACCCCTGAATATTTTTTCTGAACGGAGGTACCATGTCAAATGACGAGGGCGACAAATACCCTATTAGACATACTCTATCTTGAACAAGACACAAAAAAGACAGGAAATAGACATTGTTATAAACATAATTATAATTTCATAATTTCAATGTAGGTGGGCTCCATGTTATGTCTAAATAATAATAATAATAATAATAATACACTAAAGAGTGCTACAAGGAAATAACCAAAGACTGCCACAACTGATCACTAACAGTTGTGTTGCACAACTCGACAACTGATCACAGACAGCTTCAATCCTTAAAATTAAAAAAGGGGGAAAAAAAAATCCTGACCCCCCACCCAAAAAAAAAGAAGAAAGAAAATGGTGCAACCATACCAATCTGCTGTAATATCATGTCTGTGTGAAATCATAAATCATAAATCAAAACATTGAACTTACCTCTCAGAGATGTAAGCACTCTGCACACATTCATCACGATGTGGTGCAGGGTGCCCTTGTTCATGCCGAACCTGTCAGCAACACTCCTGTAAGACTCCTTGTTGGAGATGAGCCACAAGGTTGCCAACAGCTTCTTCTCTCTTGTCAGCGAAATTTCCCCTGACAAGGAGGGAGCCACCCAAGCAAGGAACGCCTGAGAACACATGGCACAAGAAAATAATTAGCCTACATTTTCAACATTTGCCATGTAATGTTTAGGCAAGATAGTGTTTTTGTTTTCTTTGTTTTTGTAGGCTGAACAAGAGGGCATCTGATATTACTATGTCTCACAAATATAATCTGATCTGTTCAGTACTTGAATACACTTTGTAGGTAATTCTGATATGTTATCTTTTTCTAAATTTCTAATGGGGAATAGGATAGCCTATTTGGTTACCTGAATTCCATATGCTTTGGAGTGGATTTTCCCCCTGGAGTTAACATCAGTGCTGACTCCACTCTCCCCAACAATCTTTCAGATGAGACTGTAAACAGAGTCCCCTTGTGCGAACACAGCACAAAAAATCTCGGCACACGTTAAACCCTGTCCTGCTGTTGTTAAGAGTAACCATTGCGCGCCAATGCACACTGGTGGGAACAGATCACAGTATTTACAGAATTGCATACACATGGGGACTACATGAAAAAAGGCATGAGTGCTTATTCCATTATCCTCAATACAAAAGAATAAAATAAATAATAAATAAATTTTGTTTATGAATGACTTACCTCAAAAACCTGAGGGTACATTCGAAAATGCGACTAAAACTGATATTTTGTGTACGACGGCACAGTCACCTCCACAAAATTCGCCATATGTGCATCGGATTTTCCGTTCTGTCCTCCACCTCGTTCAATGGCATGTCGTGGGGTTGTTCCTCATTCAATACCATGGCACATGCCTGAGCTACTTCTGCCATATCTACCCTATCTATCTCAGAATCGTCACATAACTCAGAAACTAACACTTGCTTCAAGAGAGATCTGCCGGGCTACGCCATGTTGGATAAAATTCACTTCCGACTTGCCTGCAAGTTACCGTTGCAAAGCCAAGCTAGCGCTTGGGCAGCTCGCGGCGAGACATCTCGCCTGGCTCGCCTACTTACAACACGCCTCTGGAGAGCGAAACCTCCTTCGAGGCGTAGGCTCTCTCCTGCTTCTGGAACGGAGACAAAACTAGATCTACCTGGTACCCAACAGCAAAAAACTGGAACGGCGACCACGTCCCCCTGCTTAGCCTAAGCCTGCAGCGGCTCCGCTGATCTAACCGTTAGATCTACTCTCGCTGCGGAACTTCTCGAGAGATCTCGCCTAAGCCTAGATCTATAGGAAGAGAAAAGGAAATGAACATAGACAGGTATACACACAGAAGTAAGTGCAAAAATGCACGCACTGGTCAACTAGCCACTATACACCTAAAACGATCTATTAAAAATATGCGAACGGTGACATAGACAAACCAAGGAAACAGAAATGCCATATAAGAGAGAGAAAGGGGGGAGAAGGAGAGAGAGTGGGAGGGACAGAGAGAGAGAGAGAAGGAGATAGAGAGAGGGAGGGAGAGAGAGAGAGAGAGAGAGAGAGAAAAAGAGAGAGGAGAGAGAGAGACAGAGAGACAGAGAGGGGAAGGGGGAGGGAGGAGGGAGGGAGTGGGTGGGACAGTGAGAGAGGGGGAGATAGAGAGAGGGAAGGAGGGAGAGAGAGAGAGAGGGAAGGGGACAGAAAGGGGGATTGAAGATGGTAAATAAGGGAAGAAGAAGGGGGGGGGGGGGCAGGGAGACAGACAGAAACAAAAAAAAACAGACACAGGGAGACAGAGACAAAGAGACGAAAAAAAAAGAGCTTAGAGAGAGTGAGAGAGAGAGAGAAATTGAAATTGAAATTGAAATTGAAATTGAAAACAAAGTTTATTCAGTATAGGCCATAGCCCCTTCTGAATGGGGGTACAAATAAACATCACATAAGTAAAACAAAAATATAATTGCAACAAAATATGAAATGAATCGATTTTACAAACATCACACATTCCACTGTAAAGAAACTGTAGATAATACAAGTATTAGTCATTCTTAATGCTTTCAGAACGTCTTTTGAAAACTTTATACAGGTATATGCATAAATTCTTGAGTAAATGTTCATTTTGACATGACAAAAGCAAGACTGCTCGAAATAAACATGGTTCTGAATAAAATTTAGAAGGAATATATCTTTGCCTGAGATCAAAAATAGCTGGACAGCAAAGCAAAATATGAACTTCATCTTCTTTGTCACTTTTACACAATGGACATACTAAATTGTAATTTTAATCTTTTTGTAACGGTTAGAATGTATTGTCATATCAGTAATACCAAATCTAAACATCGTTAGGTAACGCTTTACATGTCTGTCAATATCCAGTGACAAATACAGTTCACAATTTCTAGATGTTTTAAATGTTCTATATAATGAAAATCTGTCGCTGTACTGGACATGGGCATTCCAGTTTTGCCATCTGCAATCAATAAGTCTTTGACGAAATTCACGTAAGAAACCGTTAACATCCTGAACACCTTGATTTAACCATACAAGTCCAAAACCATTCTGACACAATACTTCACGAATACTAGCAACCCAAGTGTGTTTTCCATTATTATCAAGATTTAACAACATTTTGTAGGCTTGAAGTGGCAATCTATTTGTATCCATTTGTAATATTTTAAGCCAATAGCTTACACAACGCACTTGAGCAGTTATCCAAATAGGGTATCGCCAGTTTCACCATAAACAAGATCGTTTGGAGTTTTACCAGTTATACCCAAAACCCTTTTAAGTGCATACAAATGAACTCTCTCAATACAAAAAGCAGCCTTATCTAGTCCCCATACTTCAGCTCCATACAATGTAATAGGTACAACCTGTGTATCAAAAATCTTCAAAAGGATTTGCAGAGAATTATTATTTATTGCATACATTTTCTTTAAAACAAACAATAAAGCATTTTTTGCTCTGCTGGCAAGATCTTCACAAGCAGCAGTAAAACTAAGCCTGGTAGAAAATTTTATGCCAAGATACTTGTAACAGTTTACAATAGCCATTTCCTCTCCATTAAACAACCATCTTTCCCTTGCTGCGAGATATCCACCCTTTCTAAAGACTACGATGTTACTCTTCTTCATATTTACCTTGAGCTGAAGCCTGGCTGCTGTTCCACTAAGATTGTTCAACTGAGTTTGAAGACCAATTGGTGTTTCAGATATAAGAGCTATGTCATCAGCTAGTAACAAAATGCACAGTTCTGTAACTTCAGGGGTGAGTGTTGCACCATGTCTTCCACTGTTTATTATATCTTTAGCTAGTTCATTAATAAATAAGGAAAAGAGGACAGGACTACAAGCATCACCCTGTTTAACTCCTCTAGTACACATGATATAATCAGTAAAGTCAGCACCACACCTAACCTTAGCTTTTACATTACAATACATACTTTTAATACATCTATACAGTTTACCTTTAATCCCAGAATTTTGCAAGATTGGCCACAGTAAGTTTCTTGAGACAGAGTCAAATGCCTTTTCAAAGTCTATGAAAGCTACGTATAATTTTAGCTTCTTCTGACTTGTTTGCCTCTATCTATATGTCATGCAGTCTTTATGTAAATGAGCGTGTGGAATCAGATCATCTGCCTCTGGAATTCAACATGTATTTGACACAAAATAAGAAGTATGAAGAAAATGTAGAAAGTGACGAAAGTGTAGCACAGAACATAGAAGTTATAGAAAAATTTCAGTGGGATGAAGAATATGCTTGTATTTTTTCTCAGCAGATGAATAGTGAAGTTGTGTTACAGACACTACATCATGCTATAAGTCTTATCGAAGATGATATAGACGCTGCTTTAGAAATGTTCAACTCTTGCATTAAAAGACAAGCCGAGCCATTGAAAAAAAGAATCAAGATAAATGATAAATGCAAGAATGTTGATTGGTATGACCAAGAATGTACAAAGTCTAAAAGAAATGCAAGAAAATTGTTAAGGAAATATAGAAAAACCCTGACAGAAGAAGATTGTAATAACTACTTCAAAGCACGAAAAGATTATAAATGCATGCTTAAAAGTAAAAAGAAAGCGTATAATGAAAATCTTGTTAAATCTCTCGTCTCCTCTGTGAATAATCAGCGTGAATTTTGGAAAAGTGTGCGCAAGATATCAGGGAAGAAATCATTTACAGCTAACAGTATTTCAGTTAAAGATTGGTTTGATCATTTTAAAAC
>JASPKP010000288.1:12500-45000 GCA_030674155.1 Stramonita haemastoma | reverse complement strand
CCCCGTGTGTCATGGGTTCGAATTTCAGTGGGAGTTTTACTGTCTCCCTTCTAGTTGAAAAAAAAAAGAAAAAAGTTATATATATAAGTTCATGGAGGGTGGAGGAAAGTTAGGGGGAGTATGATGGGGGCAGGTATGATGAGGGCCTGCTCCAGAAAGACCCATCTCCCTGGGCAGCCTGTCTTAAGCTGGGCTCCGCTGGGGGTTTATCCTGAAAAAAATCAACTCCAGGCCTTCTTACCTGGAGACTTCCAAAAGGTGAATGATACTCCTCAGACAGAGAAGTGAGCAAACTGAAGATGGGCATCATATGATGATGCCCTTCAGGAGGATGTAGAGAGAGGAGGGGAATGTAGAGAGAGGAGAAAGGAGGATGGCAGTCAAGTGTAGAGATTGGAGGAGGGCAGTCAAGTGAAGAGATTGGAGGAGGGCAGTCAAGTGTAGAGATAGGAGGAGGGCAGTCAAGTGAAGAGATTGGAGGAGGGCAGTCAAGTGAAGAGATAGGAGGAGGGCAGTCAAGTGAAGAGATTGGAGGAGGGCAGTCAAAAGAAGAGAAGAAAAGAGGAGGGCAGTCAAGTGAAGAGATTGGAGGAGGGCAGTCAAGTGAAGAGATTGGAGGAGGGCAGTCAAGTGAAGAGATTGGAGGAGGGCAGTCAAGTGAAGAGATTGGAGGAGGGCAGTCAAGTGTAGAGATTGGAGGAGGGCAGTCAAGTGAAGAGATTGGAGGAGGGCAGTCAAGTGAAGAGATAGGAGGAGGGCAGTCAAGTGAAGAGATTGGAGGAGGGCAGTCAAAAGAAGAGAAGAAAAGAGGAGGGCAGTCAAGTGAAGAGATTGGAGGAGGGCAGTCAAGTGAAGAGATTGGAGGAGGGCAGTCAAGTGAAGAGATTGGAGGAGGGCAGTCAAGTGAAGAGATTGGAGGAGGGCAGTCAAGTGAAGAGATTGGAGGAGGGCAGTCAAGTGAAGAGATTGGAGGAGGGCAGTCAAGTGAAGAGATTGGAGGAGGGCAGTCAAAAGAAGAGAAGAAAGGAGGAGGGCAGTCAAGTGAAGAGATTGGAGGAGGGCAGTCAAGTGAAGAGATTGGAGGAGGGCAGTCAAAAGAAGAGAAGAAAGGAGGAGGGCAGTCAAGTGAAGAGATTGGAGGAGGGCAGTCAAGTGAAGAGATTGGAGGAGGGCAGTCAAAAGAAGAGATTGGAGGAGGGCAGTCAAGTGAAGAGATTGGAGGAGGGCAGTCAAGTGAAGAGATTGGAGGAGGGCAGTCAAGTGAAGAGATTGGAGGAGGGCAGTCAAGTGAAGAGATTGGAGGAGGAGAATGTTTTATTTTATTTTATTATTAGTTATTTTTATTTTATTCTTTTTATTTTATTTCATTCTTTTATGTGTATCAGTGTATATGTGACAGTGTCACATCATCCCTTTCACTTTCTGTCCTTCTCTTTCTTTCTCTGTATGTGTTTCTTGTCTCTATCTGACAGTGTGCATATGACCTGAATTTAGTGGATCCTATTTACAGCGCTGATAGAATCTTTAGTTCTGAATGAACAGGATGCAACTTTTTCAGTTGAACTTTAACCTTAAGGTGATGTGTGACTTAAAACAAATGTTTTGTTTATCTATGTAGATGAACTGAGCTTTCCATAACTATTAGATGTGTACTGATTCTTCGTTGGGAACTATGTTCTGATTATGCCGACTGAAGTGACTTGCCACAGTGATTATTTGAACTAACTCTGATGCTGTTTGCCTGTACCTGCACTGTTTTATTTTATACTCATTGTGAAGTTCTGACCTTCAAGGAGAGACTATCACTTTACTCAGCCGTGGGGACTGTACAGTGGTCGTAAACTTTGGTTTAATCCTGGTAAAATGCAGGAAAGCATACATGATTTTGCATGCTTATGGGCTGCAAACGCTTAATTTAGCATATGTGCAGTATATTTTCATTGATTTTTGCTTTATCTTGCGTTTAATGGTGATTCTATTATCAAATTCATAATCAGTATGTTGAAAGCTTTCCAACGATATGCCACAAGACCATATTACAAACCGTTTAAAAAATATGGTAAAATCCAAATTTTATGACGTCATAAAATCTTTTTTTAAAGTGGCTTTCCGACACTTAGATCGCCCTACTGTTTGAAAATGTTAATAGTGAGCTACTTTTCTATCCAATCATCGCAAAAGCATTACTATTGCAATTAATTCTTTTCTCGGCACTTTTTTTTTTTGCAAACATTGACTAGACTAGTAGTCGCAGAGAGAGAGAGAGAGAGAGAGAGAGAGAGAGAGAGAGAGAGAGAGAGAGAGAGAGAGAGAGGAGAGAGAGAGAGAGAGAGAGAGAGGAGAGAGAGAGAGAGAGAGAGAGAGAGAGAGAGAACTCGAACTCGAACTCGAACTCGAACTCGAAATTTTTAATGAGGGTAATTGGGTAAGCCAGAGGCTTCTTTACACCAGGCCCTCATGGGAGAGAGAGAGAGAGAGAGAGAGGAGAGAGAGAGAAGAGAGAAGGAGAGAGAGAGAGAGAGAGAGAGAGAGAGAGAGAGAGAGAGAGAGAGAGAGAGAGAGACAGAGACAGAGACAGAGAGAAAGAGAGAGAGAGAGAGAGAGAGAGACAGACAGACAGACAGACAGACAGACAGACAGACAGACAGCAGACAGACAGCGAGACACAGAGAACAGAGAGAGAGACAGACAGACAGACAGACAGACAGACAGACAGACAGACAGACAGACAGACAGACAGAGAAGGCAAGGCAAGGCAAGGCAAGGCAAGGCAAAATTCTTTTATTCGAGGATAATAGATAAGCACTCATGTGCTTTTTTACATCCAGTCCCCGCCCTTTTCAGGGATAACATCAAGATAAAAAGATACTAAACAGTAAAACTATATGCAGTACCAAACAACATAAAAGAATAAGGACATTATACAGACAGACAGACAGACAGACAGACAGACAGAGACAGAGACAGAGAGAGAGAGAGAGAGAGAGAGAGAGAGAGAGAGAGAGAGAGAGAGAGCTGTAGCCTATATATATTATTGTTGTCAGCACCGTGGAGTGTTATGTCATAAAGTGATTACTGTCGTTAAGTGGACAGGCCCAAACGGAGATCAGAACTCCTCACCGGGTCTAAAAACTGCAGGAATAAAAGGGAACCCTTCTTCTTTCCTCCTTCATCTGTAAATGAGTACCTGCCCTCTTGAGGGTCAGGGAAGGTAAAGCAGCGAGGGAGGGGAGATGGGCACCGCCCTCAATATGCTGACCCCTAGAGATGCTGAGGTCTCTGATGCCTCGCTCTCCTACGACCAGAAAGGTTATGGGAACACCTTTACCTTTGTTTTTACCTGATAGGTTATGGGACACCTTTACCTTCGTTTTTACCTGATAGGTTATGGGACACCTTTACCTTTGTTTTTACCTGATAGGTTATGGGACACCTTTACCTTTCTTTTTACCTGATAGGTTATGGGACACCTTTAATTTTGCTTTTTACCTGATAGGTTATGGGACACCTTTACCTTTGTTTTTACCTGATAGGTTATGGGACACCTTTAATTTTGCTTTTTACCTGATAGGTTATGGGACACCTTTACCTTTGTTTTTACCTGATAGGTTATGGGACACATTTAATTTTGCTTTTTACCTGATAGGTTATGGGACACCTTTACCTTCGTTTTTACCTGATAGGTTATGGGACACCTTTACCTTTGTTTTTACCTGATAGGTTATGGGACGCCTTTACCTTTCTTTTTACCTGATAGGTTATGGGACACCTTTAATTTTGCTTTTTACCTGATAGGTTATGGGACACCTTTACCTTTGTTTTTACCTGATAGGTTATAGGACACCTTTAATTTTGCTTTTTACCTGATAGGTTATGGGACACCTTTACCTTTGTTTTTACTTTCTCTTTTCCTTCACCAGGTGGGCTGCCAATACACGGACTGCCTATCGCAAGACAAACGATTCCAAATCTGACAATTCCTATTGTCTTTATGAATGCGTTTGAATCGGGTAAAACAACAGAGGCTTTTTTTTCAGGGAAAGTTAGGTGTGCTCGTTTAGTCTTTGCACTCTCGTCTTAGTTTTGAGTAATTTCTTTTTCTTGCCATTATTATTTTTGGGTGGTGTTTTCTTGTCTGTTGATAGAAAACGATGCTCTAAGCAGTCATCCGTTCCCACCTGCACACAATGGCCTACACTTCCAGAGAGCGGAACAGAAGAATTTACAATATGCACAAGATGTTCTGCGTACGTTCACACACAAGACCTCAGTTTACAGCCTCCTATGAAGAAATTTTGAGGGGAGTGAAATCAGTACTGATTGGTTAACTCCAGGGATTAAAAAAAAATCCCAACAAACACGATTCGAACCCGAGTCCAGCAGATCACGAACACAATGCGCAACACTCTAACCCCCAAGGCTATCCCAGTCCCCCAGACCAGTCAGGGACCAAAAGTCTATGTAAGGACACCGACAAGCTGTATGTGCCTTGTTGTGTTATTATTATTATTATTATTGTGGCCAGAGCAGTGTGCCAAGAGGACCCATTACACCGATCCTTGCTTTCGGGATGTAAACACTTCGCCTCTCTGCCCTCCTCGGAAATATTTTGGTTATTTGTGTATGTGTGTGAGGGGGGGGGGGGGGGGGGGGAGGGGGAGGGGGCGGGGGGAGAAGTGTGACGTGAGAAGATGGATGGTGGTGGGGGAGAAAGATTTGCGTGAATTTGGTATTGTGTATGTGTGTGAGGGAGGGGGGGGGGGGGAGGGGGGAGGGGGGGGGGGGGGAGAAGTGTGACGTGAGAAGATGGATGGTGGATGGGGAGAAAGATGTTGGTGGATGGGTGAGAAGGTGGAGTTGGAGGGAGGAGGAGGGGAGGGGGAGGAGGAGGAGTAAGGAGGGAGAAGGGAGGAGGAGGAGGAGACGTGAAGACGTAAGGAGCAGATGTTAGGTATTGACAAGGGGGCTGGGAGAGAGAGAGAGAGAGAGAAGAGAGAGAGAGAGTAGAGTAGAGAGAAGAGACAGTAAGTAGAGAGAGAGAAGAAAGAGAGAAGGAATCAAGACAAGTCAGTCAAGTCAAGTCAAGTCAGACAAGACAAGTCAGAGTCAAGTCAAGTCAAGTCAAGACAGTAGTCAAGTCAAGCAGTCAAAAAAACTTTATCTGAGGGAATTACAAGAGAGGAGAGAGGAGAGATGAGGAGATGAGAGAGAGAGTAGAGGAGTGAGTGAGAGAGAGAGAGGTATGTGTGGTGTGTGTGGTGATGAGTGAGTGTTGTGTGTGTGTGTGTGTGTGTGTGTGTGTGTGTGTGTGTTGTGTGTGTGTGTGTGGTGTGTGTGTGTGTGTGTGTGTTGTGAGAGAGAGAGATTGCATGACAAAAAAACCAAAATGAACAGGCGCAATCACGAAAGATAGACACAAAGACAGACAAAAACAGACTCTGTCAACAAAACCGTTGATATGTTTTGCATTTTGGTATAACTATGTAACAACAAATAAATAAGATATAAAAAAAACAACAACAGACATACAGATTAGACATCAACAGAGAGACAGAGACAAACACAGATATGTAGAAACCAAAAGAGAGACAGACAAAGACAGAGACACAGACACCAACAACCAGAGAGTCAGAGACAAAGACACCAATAGAGAGACAAGAGACAAACATACATGCACCAACAGACAGACAGAGACAAAAACAAAGACACACAGACACCAATATAGAGACAGAGACAGACATGCACCAACAAATAGAGAGACAGAGACAAAGACAAACATACAAACACCAAGAAACAAAAAGAGACAGATTTCTTGAAAGGTCAAACTTTTTTTGTGCAAGTTATCTCCCCCTGATAGTCTCTATCTTGTCCTGTTGAGATGTATGTCAGCTAAACACGCTTTTTGTGTCATAAAATGGTTTGAGTCCTAATGTGGTAAAGTGGACAGAAGGAGCAGAGATAAGAATTCCTTCTTAGATCTGGAAACTTCTTGTGGAAGCTTACCTTCTCTCCTTTCCTTCACCAGGTGGGCTGCCAATGCACAGACTGCCAATCGCAAGAAAAATTATTCCAAATCTGACAATTCCTGTTGCCTTTGTGAGCGTGCAAATCTGGTAAAATAACAGATTTCCTGGGAAAAATTCAAGAGTACTCGTTTTTTTCCGTTTAAAGTCTTGATTGAGTGTTCGTGTGTTCTTGAGGAAAAAGTTGTGGAGGAAGACAAGTGCATATAACCACTTCCAACTTCTCAATCATTTTTGAAAATGATTGATCAACGATTCAACGAAAAAAGAAAAAAAAATCTAGAAAATAATAAGTGTTTATGTATGTATTATCTTGTTATCGCCATTACCTTAGGGTTGTACTTTACTATGTGTGTTGATAGAAAACAATGTGCCGAGCAATTCAAAATAGTTCCCATTTACCTATGGACTAGGTTTGCACAGGCAAAAGTTTTAATTCAGTAAAACGACAAAAAAAATTCCCATGTAACGACACCACATGGGCTATCACTTTCTTTTATTCTTTTTTTTTTCTTTCCTACGACCTTTAAATAGCACGTGACAAAGGCCACAAGGTCAGAGAAAAGGGCCGTTACTTTTAATGAACCTCCAGGATAGATGTCTTTACAGTGACTTTACAGTGTCTTTACAGTGACGTGTGAAGATGGACAAGAGCATAATGGTCATAATGATGACTGTGACAGACTGAGGGGCAAAAAGAAAATGTCATAAGACAGGGATCGGGAGGGGGGAGGGGAGGAAGGCGGAAAGATTAGACAGAGAGATGGGGCTGGGGAAGTAGAAAAGAGAGGGAAGTCGGGGGGGAATAGAGAATTGCCGGAAAGAGGGGTAAATGAAGAGGAGAGAGAGAGAGAGAGAGAGAGAGAGAGAGAGAGAGAGAGAGAGAGAGAGAGAGACAGACAGACAGACAGACAGACAGACAGACAGACAGACAGACAGACAGACAGACAGACAGACAGACAGACAGACAGACAGACAGACAGACAGACAGACAGACAGAGACAGGGAGACAGAGAGACACACAAAAACAGAGCCAGACACACACACACACAGAGACAGACGGAAAAGGAGATAATGAGAGAGATTGAGAGAGAAAAAAAAGAGAGATTGAGAGAGAAACAGAAACAAACACACACACACACACACACACACACACACACACACACACACACACACACACACACCACACACACACACCACACACAGAAAGACATAGCCAAACATACATACAGAAAGACAGACCCTCAAAAATCCAACAGATTTTTTTTTTTGTTGCAAGTTATCTCCTCCTGATAGTCTTCATCTTGTCCTGTTGAGATGTATGTCAGTTAAACACGCGATCACTTTCTTCTTCTTCTTCTTCTTCTTCTTCTTTGCAATTCTTCTTTGCAATTCTTCTTCTTCTTCTTCTTCTTCTTCTTCGCAATTCTTCGCAATTCTTCTTCTTCGCAATTCTTCTTCTTCGCAATTCTTCTTCTTCGCAATTCTTCTTTTTCGCAATTCTTCGCAATTCTTCTTCGCAATTCTTCTTCGCAATTCTTCTTCGCAATTCTTCTTCGCAATTCTTCTTCTTCTTCGCAATTCTTCTTCTTCATCTTCTTCTTTTTCTTCTTCGCAATTCTTCTTCTTCTTCTTTGCAATTCTTCTTCTTCTTCTTCTTCTTCTTCTTCTTCTTCTTCTTCTTCCTCTTCTTCTTCTTCTTTGCATTCTTCTTTGCATTCTTCTTTGCATTCTTCTTTGCATTCTTCTTTGCATTCTTCTTCTTCTTTGCATTCTTCTTCTCAATTCTTCTTCGCAATGCTTCTTCGCAATTCTCCTTTGGAATTCTTCTTCTTCTTTGCATTCCTCTTTTTTGCATTCCTCTTCTTCATTGCATTCTTCTTCTTCTTTGCATTTTTCTTTGCATTCTTTTCCTTCACAATTCTTCATTTTCGCACTTCTTCTTCGCACTTCTTTGCAATTCTTCTTCGCAATTCTTCTTCGCAATTTTTTTTTTTGCAATTCTTCTTCTTCGCAATTCTTCGCAATTTCTCTACTTCTCCTTTGCATTCTTCTTTGCATTCTCCTTTGCATTCTTCTTCCTTGCATTCTTCTTCTTCTTTGCATTCTTCTTCTTCTTTGCATTCTTCTTCTTCTTTGCATTCTTTCTTTGCATTTTTTCCTTTGCATTCTTCTTCTTTGCATTCTTCTCCTTCTTCTTTGTATTCTTCTTCTTTGTATTTTTCTTGTTTGCATTCTTCTTCTTCTTTGCTATGACCTTTCTATTGCATGTGACAAAGGTCAGAAGGTCAGAGAAAAGGAGACGTTACTTCTAATGAATCTCCAGGCTGCTGATGTCTTTACAGTATCTTTACAGTATCTTTACAGTGTCTTTACAGTGTCTTTACAGTGATGTGTAAAGATGGACATGAGCATGACGGTCATAATGATAACTATGATAGACTGGAAGGGGAACAAAAATGTCATAAGAACCTTAGACAGCTGAAAAGAGATGGGAGACGGAGAGAGGGGGAGAGAGGGAGGAGAATGATAGGGAAGAGGGAAAGAGAGGGGTAGTAGAAGAGGAAGAGAGGAGAAGTAAAGACAAGAGAGAGAGGGGGGAAGGGACATAAAGAGGAGAATAATGAGGGTGGGGATGGAAGGAGAGGGGAAAGGACAATCAAGATTCAAGAAGGAGGAACAAGAGGAAGAGAGAGAGAGAGAGAGAGAGAGAGAGAGAGAGAGAGAGAGAGAGAGAGAGAGAGAGAGAGAGAGAGAGAGAGAGAGAGAGAGAGAGAGAGATTTTATTTATTTTATTCATTCTTTTATATCGAGGATAACAGAATAAGCAATCATGTGCTTTTTTTTCATACGGTCCCCGTGTGTATGCAGTTTTGTAAATATTGTCACCTGTTCCCACCGGCACACGATGGCCTACTCTTACGAAAAGCGGAACAGGATTTAACGTGTGCGCAAGATGTTCTGCGTGCGTTCGCACACGGGGCCTTCCGCCTTTGGGAAGAGCAGGCCATTGTGTGTTGGTAGGAGCGGATGACAGCAAAATCTTATTTTTAAAAACCTAGCATGCACACAGGTGTCGTGTTTAGACACCATCCCTGAGGACAAAATCGGGGAGTTAGAGTCCCAGGGCGGTTTGGGGCTGTATACGGCAACGTTCTGGCGGCTCCTGTAACGGCACTGGAACCATTCGTATCGGCGACAGCCTTTTCAATGGATCATTCCAGTGGCGTGGACGCCAGTGGACGCGGTCTGCTGCATGGGTAACAGCTTGCCCTCCATACTTCCTTACTTACCCAGACTTTGCACTCTAGAGCTTAGAGCGCAACTCCATAGTCTTCCGAGACTGACGTATGCCTACTCCTGTTATGAAGTAATGTCAGTCAGTCATGTTATCCCCTTTCTTCTCTTCCACCCCCCCCCCCTCCCCCCTCCCTATACAGCCTTTTTATAGCACACATGACAAAGGTCAGAAGGTCAGAGAAAAGGGCAGTTACTTATAATGAACATACAGGCTGCTGAGGTCTGTGCAGTGAGTGATGAATGGCTCTGGAAGAAGAGGGATGATGTTGATAATCACTGACATTAATAGACTGTCACGCTCCTTAAGGGAGTGTGAAAAAAAACCCACCCATACCCACTCTATCTAAATTCCCGACAACAACAAACGCAGAACACTGAGGAGAAATTTCCAAACTTTACTGTTCAATTTCAATGATGATAATGAAAATCAACAATCAAAAATAACAAGGCAAAAACAACGCACCAAAATGCACTTCCTCACGCTCAAAAAAAAAAATCTTATATAGTAAACAACAACAAAAATAACAACAATGCAAAAATCACACGCAAAAAATATTCAAGTTTTCACACCCACATACAACCGCACTCTAATCTAAATATGATATATTAACTCTAATTTAAGGTCCTGTATTTCTCACTCTTTTCTTTTTTCTCTAAAACAATCTTTGAAGTCCAAAAATGAATATAAAAACACACATACACACACACCAAAAGAATCACTTTCCTGAATTGAGACAATACGATGACCCATGACTGGGACGGATAAGACGGAGAAGACGAAGAAGACGTGCTGAAGACAAGGTACAAGGTAGGACGTGACTTGACAACTGGAGGTAAACAGGGACTGGTGGCAAACAGGAACTGGTGGTAAACGGGAACCTGTAAAAGGCGATACTTACTAATCCTCCACATACACTGGTAACTAAAGTTATTTCTCGATTCTTTTTAGGTTGGCAAAATACCTGTCTCTTCACACTCAAAGATTCCACCCAGTACTCGGGGAAAATATATATATATCTATGTACCTTAATCTAATCCACATTCAACACTTCATAATAACTATCAACATCCAAATGGGTTTAATTAAAAAACATTCGAAAGACTCTGTCATAAAGCATACTTATACCAAAACAATATCAATCCATACTTACCATCAAACACACTCAATTGCACTATATCAGGCATAACTCAAAAATTTCCATATCAATTCCAACATAAAAAAAATGCGGAGTATTACAAAACACAATGAAAACCCTTTCCACACGAACCATTGATATTTAAAAAAAACAACCCATAACTAAGGATAAATACCCCTACATTCGCTATACACCAATACTAGCGTTACTTCACGAAAAATAAATACAATTCAGAATAAAACACTCACGATATGCTTATATTTCTTTAGGCCAAATGTTTAGTTAACAACAAGAACCAATACCCATTATCAGAACCAAAACAACAACACACCAAAACCAGGTGACCCAGACATAACTACGACAAGTACAAACTCTCACCCCTCACTGGAACTGGTATGGCGCACTCCTGCACCCCAAGGGACGTGACTAGACGAACAAGCGACAAACAGCAACGAAGAACGAAGAATGAAGACAGGACCAGAGGCGCGTTGTAACTGGCGAGAAAAGCTAGTATTTGGCTAGTCAGGCGAGTCAGGCTAGCCGGAAGCGTTGTAAAGGCAAGTTGTTAGGCGAGTATCTCGCAAGACTTGGCCAGACGCTCCTAGAGCAGCTCGCGGGCTAGTACAAAAATGGCGGCTTTTTTTGCAGAGCGATCTTCTGTCAGAGTAGGAGTCCTGTATTTGGACAACACATGCTTTAATTGTTGGATTCCCAAGGTTACCTGGGACAGAATTGCAAATGGCAAGTGTTTTTTTCAGTATTTTTGGGTGATTTTATGTGGGTAATGGGGAGAGGGATGATTTTCTACTAGTTTGTTTCAGTTGTGCTGCTCCTTTCGTTACTTTCACATGTTTGTCTTATCTCGGGGAATCCTTCTGTTGGTCCAATACGTTCCACATGTATTTGCAATGACAGTGACAGTATGTTTGAGATGAAAATAATCAGTTATTATGTCATCAGTGATAGTAATACATTGCATCGTTACATAGTAATACATCACATCGTTTAGCGTGTTTTTGCTGCAGGGTCATATAGCAACTGGAGCCTGCAGAACTTGTGTGGTGATGTGGTCAGTGAACTGCAGGTGCCGACTGACCAGAAATATATTAAACAACTGGTCGAGGGGGGGATAGGCGAGTTGCCGGACTGTATGCTCGGAAAATTGACCGAGGACACCACCCAGCCGGAGCAGGCCCCTCCATCCGTGCTGCAGACATCGGTAGGCCTACCCATCAGTGACAATTTTTTTTGGCGCACGCGTGTGTGCGCGCGCGCGCGCGTGTGTGTGTGTGTGTGTGTGTGTGTGTGTGTGTGTGTGTGTGTGTGTGTGTGTGTGTGTGTGTGTGTGTGTGTGTGTGTGTGTGTGTGAGAGAGAGAGAGAGAGAGAGTAAGTGGGTTTGCAATGCATTGTACTGCACTGCACATTTTTTTGATGATGTTGTTCTTATTTTATGTTTATTCTCTGGTCATGTAATATGTTGTGTACTGTATGTGCATGCATTTTTTCCTAATTTTTTGTGTTAGTCAATTTTGTTCACATTCATTGTAACCTATTTAGATTGATTGATTTGATTGTACAGTGCAGTAAGCCCATGTTTTGGGGAATTTGCATTATACAAGCCTCCACTTTATTATTATTATTATTATTATTATTATTATTAGTATTATTATTATTATTATTATTATTATTATTATTATTATTATTATTATTATTATTTTATTGCTACATGTTATATAATTTTATTTATATATATATATTTATATATATATATATATATATATATATATATATATATATATATATATATATATATATATATTTACATATATATAGAGAGAGAGAGAGAGAGACAGACAGACAGACAGACAGATTGTTTCATGTTCCTTTGCACCCAGCAAAATACAGAGGATTATCTCAGGACGGTGTTGCTTTGACAAGTTAATGTGCTGCCATACAAGGGTAATATTCGCAAGACAGGGTGAAATCAAACTCAGTCACAGTATTCTGACACCGAGCCAACTAATCCAAAACACTTTACACTATACATGTCACAAAAATTAATTAGGTTGCAAAGAAATGGAGACCAAAAAAATATAGACATTTATTATTATTTTTATGTTACAGCAGATACCACAGAGTTCCAGCCCAATCAGGCAGATGACAACCTCCAGCAGTGTGGATGATGGTGGGGAAGGTGAGGCTCAGGCATCAGATATATAGTTGTTGTTTGTTTGTTTTTTTCTCCATTTCTAAGTTCTGCCCCATGGTTTGGGTGTTGTTGTTTTTTTTTAAGAACACATGGGCCAGAATAGAATTTAGATTTGAACATTGAAACCAACACAACAATTATCGACCACAGAAAAAGAAGATGAAAACAAGCACAACATTTTTTTTTTTTTTTTTGATATTGATGAAGTAGTATCCAAAACTAGTTAGGGCCCAAAAATAACTCTTGTGGTTATGTTAACCCTGTCCTTAGTTCAGTGTACTTTCTTCTTTTTTATTTCCATGATGGAAATTTGTGAGTTTCATGTGGCATAAAAACATCTGTAAAGGAATGTATACTTTGCTCAGTGTACTTTTATGACTTTCATTTTTGTTGTAGGAAGCCAGACCGAGGCTGAGGATGCCCGCCTGTGGCCTCACGCAACAGTCCTCTTGTTGCTTGAGGTTTACAGGAAGAAGAGGCATCTTCTTCAGTTGCCGACACTGAAGAAGGAAGAGGTCTGGAAGAGGATTGCGGCAGAAATGAGGGCCTATGGCTACAATTTCTCCGCCAGTGTCTGCTTGAAAAAGTGGAACAATTTAAAGAGTCGGTAAGTGTGTTCATATTGACATTGCTGGAGGCAGCCCTGTTTGCCTACCATAGTTACACTATAGTACAAAGTGTAATGATCATCATACAATTACAAACATTGAGTCATTATGAGGCTTGCAGCCTGTTCTGACCGACACGGATGGCCTACTCTTCCGAAAGGCAGAAAAGGTTTTAAACTGTACGCAAGATGGTCTCTGTGTGTTCGTACACGGGGCTTCAGTTTATTGTCTCACCCAAAGGACTTTTATGGTAGTAGAGTCAGAATTGATTAATCTTTGCGACCTGATCTGAGACTGATGTTTTGGTTTTGTGTTTTGAGGACTGGGCAGATTATCTTTTGTTTTTTGCAGTACAATTGGAGATTTGTATTGTTTATGTTGTAGTGTAGTAGGTTGTGTTGTGAAATATATGTTGTAAACCCAACTCGCTCGGTCTGGAGAGTTACTTTGAACAAAAGGTGTTATTCTTACTTTGAACAAAAGGTGTTATTCGTCACATTCACAGTGTATTCAGTGTGACTGCTGAGTGAGTTGAGGTTATTAATTTATATTTTCACTCACCTACTTTCATCCTCTCTATATTTCTTTCCCCTATTTTTCTACTATCCTCATTCTATCCCCCCTTTGTCACTCCCTGGCCCATAAGTAGTCGAGCCCTACTCCTCTTTAGGGTTACTGAAGAGAATAGGAATTAGTCTAGGACTCTATATTTCCAGTATCGAATTAGGCGGAATGGGAATAAGAGTGGCAACCTAGATAATGTCCGTGTAGGACCTCTACATAGGTTCCTGGAGTCAAAGGAACTAGATTGAAACAGGCCGTGATGTTTTACAGAATGTTTGCATGTGTCAGTTGGAAGAAGTAAGAGTGAATTTGACATTTTGTCTCTGTTTTCAGGTACAAAATCATCTGTGACCGCAACAAGGCCACTGGCAGGGGGAGGACCAGCTGGGCCTATCTGGATGTCATGGCTGACCTGCTTCACGGCGACCCAGCTGTGGTTCCGCCCGTGGTGATCTCCTCACTCAGCGGGGTTACAGGTGTGTTGTAATGAAAGTCTCAACATAAAAAAATGATGAACATGGTTTTCTATGCACTTCTCACAAAAAAGTAATGACAGTGGAGCCCAATGATAAATAGGTAAATTACCATTTAACTTTGCCAACAATATTTTTGTCTTCCTTCCAAGGTTCTTGAGTGCATATAGTACTGGCTACAACAAATTTCTGCTTTCTTCCTCTTTTCAGCGTTCCCTAGTCACGCTATACAGTTAGTCCGGTCATAGTGACAAATCCTGCCGTCGGCCTCAGCAACACAACCGAGCCCCATAGCTTCTTCCCATAGCTTCTCCCCATAGCTCCTCCCCAT
Organism: Stramonita haemastoma; assembly: GCA_030674155.1. NCBI lineage: Eukaryota > Metazoa > Mollusca > Gastropoda > Neogastropoda > Muricidae > Stramonita > Stramonita haemastoma. The sequence continues at coordinate 30,355 of JASPKP010000288.1, read as the reverse complement.
GGCTTGGGGAACACTTCCGGCAGTTGAGGTGTAAACAGCTATTTACTGAAGCTCGGAATTAAATGTAAATATTGAGTTCCTGTGCCTTTGCCTGAGTCAGTAAAGTGACTAGAAGACATCATGTCAGAGGTGGCTTTCAGTATCAAGGCCATGTGTGGCTGCTTTGTGGCCACCTTCTTGGCATTCATGCCTCAACGGGCAATGCTCAAGAAATCATCGTACATCCCGACATTGAAGTTGGGCAGGCTGCATGACGGTGGTGTTACCGTAGGTTTGCTCCTCGCCTATTTACACCTAGGCGTTTTTCTGCATCGGTGTGGCGATGTGGAGCTGAACCCTGGACCTGGACCTAAGGGAAGGAAGGACAGTCTTCGCCAAACCCAGCTGAACTCTGGTGCTGGTTCCACTTCATCATCTCCTAAGAGGACAACTGAGGAGCCGACACTGAAAGACATTGTAGCAAACCTGCAGGAGCTGACTTCAATGCTTAAGGAACTGAAGGAAGAGGTGAGGCAAGTCAAAGAGACATGCTCAGGTGTGTCTTCCTTTTAACGTCTATCCACTAAAAAGTGATTTTAGACAAATAAAGGGGGGGGGGGGAGGAAGTATGTCGGTGTGTTTGTGAGGACAGGTGAATGGAGGATTTAAAAAAAAAAAAAAAAAAAAAAAGGTCTAATTATCAATAAAGCTTGAACCATAAAAAAGGACAAATAGAAGCAAGTAAACTTGAGTAAAATAAATGCTACAATATCTGTGTGTGTGTGTATGTGTGTTGTGTGTGGTGTGTGTGTGTGTGTGTGTGTGTGTGTGTGTGGTGTTGTGTGTGTGTTGTGTGTGTGTGTGTGTGTGTGTGTGTGTGTGATGTGTGTGTGCTGTGTGTGTGTGACTGTGTGTGGATGTGTTGTGACTGTGTGTGTGACTGTGTGTGACGTGTTTGTGTGTGACTGTGTGTGCGTGTTGTGTGTGTGTGTGTGTGTGTGTGTGTGTGTGTGTGTGTGTGTGTGTGTGTGTGTGTGTGTGTGTGTGTGTGTGTGTGTGTGTGTGGTGTGTGTGTGTGTGTGTGTGTGTGTGATTTAACAGGCAATAAGTATCATCGGTAAATTAAAATGTTATTAAAACAAGAAAAAGCTAAAGTCCAAACTAAACTAAACGGGCAACTGGACTTTGAAGCAAACATTCACAAATTCTGAACATTAATGAAAAATCACTGAAAACATTTTCTAATGAACAATCGGGAATATTGGGCAAATAGGTTTTTAAAGCTTTACATTCAAAAATCAAATGAAAAATTGAAATGTTTTCACCACAACAGCACGTAACGCCTGTCACAAATTTTGTTTTAAATGCATTTAGCTTTAGTCTGTAAAGTAGCGAGATTACTTGTCTGAGCTTCGCCATACTATATTGTGGAAAGTTCGAAACTATATTTTTAAAGTTATAAGCCTTTACAATATGATGTTTAGAAATGCTACCAAAATCTTTAACTAATAATTTCATTTCATTCTTGGATTCTTTTTCCAATAGATTGTAAGTCTCAGAAATTGAGAGTGGATGTATTAAAATTATTGATCCGATCTCTTGTTTTGCACCCTTTTTAGCAGCGCGATCTGCCCATTCATTGCAAGAAAAGCCAAGATGAGACGGAACCCAACAGAAACTCACATCTGTTCCTCTTAAAATGAGACAATGTATTAAATGATGAATTTCTGTCACAATATTACAATGCGGTTTTACTGAAACAGATCTAAGTGAGTGTAGGGCTGATTTTGAATCTACACAAAATAAGATTTGGTTGGTAAGAAAAGGTAGTTCATTGATATAGTTTAAAGCCATTAAAATTGCCATTAGTTCGGCTGTGTAAACAGATCGATTTTTTCCAAGGTAGTAAGATTTTTCAGTTTTAAATTCAGGGACGACAAAGGCTGCACCTGCTTGATGATTGCTAAGAAGTGACCCATCTGTATAGATTTTTAGATGGTTTGGGTATGTGTTTTCAATGTGCGATCTGACAGAACTGATTACAATATGTGGATTATCGTCTTTCCTGTAAGGTGTATGCTCAATGTCAAAGTGTGCTCTGTTTTGCTCCCACTTTGGACAGGGTGTGGTTTTTTGTTCGACATCAACATTCTCTGGGATGATTCCTGTTTTGTCCAGTAATTCTTTCGAATATGACCTAATTGTAGATAAAGAAAATATGCCTCTTGCTCTTTTGGGAAAATCGACATCGGATTTCATTTTAACCTCTTTTGCGACAAAATTGCTGCATGAAGAACTTCTGACAATATATTTTGCGCATGCTAGTCGTCTGTATTCTTCTAAAGGAAGAACATCTACTTCTTTATATGTACCAAAAGATTATGCATGGAAGGGAACACCAAGTGCAAGGCGATATGCCTTGCAATCTAAACTTTGTAGCTTTCTTTTTAGGTAGTTCGGAGCACTGAAAAACACTTCTTGACCGTAGGTTAACTTAGAACGAACAAGTGATGTTGCTAAGTGCTTCAGTATCAAAGGGTCTTGACCCCACTTTTGCTTATTGATGATTTTCAAAAGGTTAATGCTTTTTCTGGCTTTATTAATTATATATTCTATGTGTGAATTCCAGCTAAGTTTGGAAGTAATGATAACACCGAGGAATTTCACAGCTTGCTCATATTGAATGACGTCATTTTCTAATCTAAATGATGGAAGATCATTGGGATTACTACCGTTATTAAAAAGTACCATATGTGTTTTTTCTGGGGACATTGTAAGCCCATTTTCTGAAATATACCAATTTACTTTGTCAATTTCTGTTTGATATACCTTTCTTATGTGATTTAGAGCCCTCTTGGGGGTTGTTCGTTTCATTGTTACATTCATCCACATACAGATGTCATCTGCATATTGAGCAATGGTTACTGTGTTAGAAATATGATTAGGTAGATCATACAATAAGATATTGAACAAAATCGGTGCTATCACTGAGCCTTGAGGTAGACCCATCTGTAAAGGTCTAAAATTTGAATATGTATTCCCTACCCGTACTTGCATGCTCCTTTCACACAAGAAACTTTTTATATAGCAGTAAATGTGTCCCGACAGTCCTATATGTTTCAGTTTATACAGTAATTTGGCATGCCATACTTGATCGTAGGCTTTTTTAATGTCAAAAAATGTTGCAAGAATATTTTTTCTTCTTGCAAATTGATATTTAATTTGAGTGGTGAGTTTCACTAAATGATCGATTGATGATTTTCCTTTCTGAAAACCAGTTTGGTTAGCTGGTATTATATTATTTTTACAACAGAAGTGAACTTATCGTTTTAAGACTACTCTTTCCATAAGTTTACAGACATGGGATGTCAAAGCAATAGGTCTGTAACTTTTCTTGTCATTTCGAGGTTTTCCTTGCTTTAGTATTGGTACAACAACTGATTGCTTCCAAATATGAGGCACTTCACCTGTGATCCAACATTTTTGAAAAATGTTGAGTAAGAAAGCAATCCATTTTCCTGGTAGATGTTTTAACATATCATTTGAGATACCATCAAGTCCAACAGATGACTTTTTATTGGGCAGAGAAGATAAAGCGTCCCGTATTTCATTTATAGTTAAAGGAGCATTAATATAATGATTATTATCAGATTCTGGATCCCTGTACTTGTCCTTAGTTTCTTCCTTCGTTCTGTGAAAACGTAAGTTTGGAGATAAACCTTTTATATTCATAGACTCAGAAAACGTCTCTACAAATGCTTCTGCTTTTTTAAAGTTGTTAGGGAACTCTTCATTATCCAGTTTTATTGGATAAGAGGGTAATGTAACTCCGTTTTTCATGTCATTAAGTTTTTTCCAGATTGTCTGCTCATGTTTATGGTCTGAGATTTCTTGATTACAAAAGGAAGACCAGTACTCTCTTTTACATGCTCAGGTATTTTGAAGGAAATGGCGTCCTTGAAAGAGGATGTTAAGGAACTGAAAACCGAAAACCAAAGTCTGAAAGAACAAAACAAAAAGTTGAGTGAAAAAGTAGAAATGCTGGAACTAAAGACTGACGACTTGGGAGGGGCATACTAAGAGAAACAATATCCTTTTCTATGGCACACCGAGACTGGACAATGAGACAAATGACAAATGTGAAGGACTGATTAAAGACTTACTGACTGACAAACTAGGACTGAATCGAGATATGGAGTTTGACAGTATCCACCGTCTGAATAGAAACCCTAACTCGCCTATCATGGGGAGATGTGCATTCCACAGGGATAAGGTGACGGTTCTGAAGGCTAAGCACAAGCTCCGTGGAAGTGATGTCTTCATTGGAGAAGATTTCACCCCACGTGTGCGTGACATTAGAAGAAAACTTGTTCCTCATTTAAAGGATGCCAGAAAAGATGGGAAAAGGGCGTTTATGGTCTATGACCATCTGATCATTGATGGTAACAAATTCTTTTGGGAAGAAAGTCCGATCCTACAAGTACCACTTAGCATTCTGGCTGGTGTACTTCAGAATCTAGAACATGCGACCCTGCTTGTCTTTGTAGTTTGTCTGTAATTTCTTTTTTAAGTAAAAGGGAACAAATGAAAATCAGACACTGCCTACATTAAATTTTGCCCCCTCTCTCCCACGTGCAAACTGCACTGAATCTTGCCTTGTCTTGTCACTGGGGCTGCTGACAGGGTAACTGTGTCAACGTTGCCAGCTGACATCACCACTCACGTAAACTGTGTGAATTAGCTCCTGTATTTTTGATATTCAAATTTAAATGTACGAGTTTTAAAAATAGAAACGATATATGCACACAAAAAATGGTTCTGATGATGATAGTACTAATGTCGCGTGCACGCGCGCGCGCACGCTGTTTGTGTGTGTGTGTGTGTGTGTGTGTGTGTGTGTGTGTGTGTGTGTGTGTGTATGTGAGAGAGAGAGAGAGAGAGAGAGAGAGAGAGAGAGAGACAAGGCAAGGCAAGGCAAGGCAAGGCAAGGCAAAATTCTTTTATTCGAGGATAATAGATAAGCACTCATGTGCTTTTTTACATCCAGTCCCCGCCCCTTTCGGGGATAACATCAAGATAAAAAGAGAAGAGAGATGAGAGAGAGAGAGAGAGAGAGAGAGAGAGAGAGAGAGAGAGAGAGAGAGAGAGAGAGAGAGAGCGTAATGAAACCCATGTTGCTCTTACTGTGTTATTGGAATGTCAATAATATGTGTCAAAGATAAATGACAAAAATAGTTTGTTATAATTACTTTGATGTTTGTTACAAGATATTGTATGGGAACTTATGTTGAGAATTGACAGCTGAATATGTTTTTGTTATTGTTTTTTCAACAGCTATACAGTATCTCTTACACTAGCTAGTTACTCAGTTATTCAGTTATTCAGTTTTGTAACGAAAGAAGGTACAGGAGGATAGTTTGTTTGATCAAAATGTAATTTTTCGAAAAAGGACTAAAACATTACTGAAATAATGTTATCATGCTAATTTTGTCAAAGGCATTTAGGTTTGGCAAAGAATGTATCATGTATTCGTAGTGACTTACTATAAAAGAAATAATCTTTTTCACTTAAATAGCGGTATGTTTATTGCTAGAATTGCTCATAAGATTCAAAAGTTTTCAGATGTGCATGTATTGCTGAGTAGATATTTCAATAAATGGACTGCAAACATTGTCTCAGATATCATAGCAGGTATTTTCATTCTTTTGGTATCACAGGCACGTCATGTTTTGGTAAATAGATGCTCTGAGAATTATATGTTGTACAAGTATGGCAAAAATATGATAAATATGTGTAGAAATATAAAAATATAAATGTATGTATCATCACATGATAAATGTGTTAGTGATAATCATGGTCGTTTTAATGTGTATCAGACACAAGTAAAAGTGTAATGATTATGTTTTGTTATCTGCTGATTTGTACAAAGTTTATAGATGACACAAACAAAAGGAACACAATCAAAACACTGAAGTTTGTCTTTTTTAGGTCACTTGAACAATTTGCTATGTTGTGCTTTGTGTTAATCTACATATTGAAAATGACATGTTTACAGAATATGGTTTGGAACACCTGGCCACTGTTTGGCTTTGAAACTGGTGTATTGTACCCCCTTCAGTAAGGGGCCATAGCCTATACTGAATAAACCATTTCGAGTTCGAGTTCCTCCCCATAGCTCCTCCCCATAGCTTCTCCCCAAGGTCCACCTCACTTGGCCATGTCAGGCATCGCAGAGCCCTAGACATTGGTTTCTGTTTCTAATGACTTTTTGACATCTTTTTTGCAGTGAACACTCCTGAGCGTTCAGGTGCAACAACTCCCACAACAGCACCCACGCTGACACCAAAACCATCTGTGGCTTCTACATCGAAGGCCAGCCTGCTGGAACTTTCATCTATGTCCACCACCCCAAAACATGCATGTGAAGTGGACGACGAAGATTGGACCAAACCAAAGCGCAGACGGAAGCAAGAGCCTCTCAAGGGTGCCCAGAACCCTCCCAATGGGTCAAGGATTCACACGAGAGGATGCACTCAACCTTACAGCGGATGGCTGTGGCTGTGGAGGAGAGCAACAAAATCCTTAGGGAGAAAAACCAAATCCTTAGGGAGATCCTAGAGAAACTGTGAACTCCTTCAGAGCCTCAACAATTCAGCCCAAGTGCAGATCTGGTGAAATTGTGGTGTTTATAACTACAGCAAACAGTTATGAAATGGTATTTACATTAAATTCTTTACCTTATTTTACCTTTTTTTCTGTAACAGAGTGCAGATATTTGATCTGCCGCGACTCTGTACAACTTCTCCGCGACAACAGCACGGTCAGACAGTGGGAATGTGGCCTCTAAAAAGAGGCTGCATAAATACTACATTTTACCGCTATGGGCAATGTGCATGCAGAGGACGGCTTTCGACCACCCCCCAACGATACAGAACGTCGCACAATTCACAGGTGTGGATCCAAACGTTACACCCACGACGCTGCGATTGGCAGTTCTGATCGTAAGGGAAGTAATCTAATTACCGCCCTGCCACATTCACCACCGCTGACTTTGTGCCGCGTCCCGAGGCACAGTGGGTACTGACCAGCGTATTTGACGCTCAGATCAGTAGTCCCAAGTTCTTTCCATCCTGCGCGAAGCGCCACTTTGTAACAGAGTGCAGATATTTGATCTGCCGCGACTCTGTACAACTTCTCCGCGACCACAGCACGGTCAGACAGTGGGAATGTGGCCTCTAAAAAGAGGCTGCATAAATACTACATTTTACGGCTATGGGCAAAGTGCATGCAGAGGACGGCTTTCGACCACCCCCCAACGATACAGAACGTCGCACAATTCACAGGTGTGGATCCAAACGTTACACCCACGACGCTGCGATTGGCAGTTCCGATCGTAAGGGAAGTAATCTTTTTACCGCCCTGCCACATTTCTTTCATGTTCTAGTCCAATACTTATGCTTAAGAAAAGCTTGCTATTTTTCTTTCTAGTCAAATCAATGTGATTACGGAAAACTTGCTGTTTTTCATTATTTATATATTTAGCACCTTGAAAAGCAATACATTGGAAACTTGTTAAGTCAGCATCCTGTAATTTATCAAGTTTGCCCTTTATTTCAGCATACCCATGCTGGTCCTGGCCTCGAATTCTCTTACGCTGTATGTCTGCTAAGGAGTTATCAACCCTAAGTCTGATGGTCTCCAGGAGGGGTCATTTATCCAATTTCCAACTTATCGTTGTTTGTACTACAGTCGGACCCAATTAAAAGAATTTCGCTTACAGTGAATCCCCCTTAAAAGAAAGCAAAAAATTTGGTTCTGTAGAAGGTGTTCTTTATTATGACTTACGAAAGGTCAGATATAAGAATGTCACTCATAAGAAACCCCTCTTATAAGAATGTCAGTTTCTGGTCCCACCGAGGATGTTTGCTCAAATATAAGAAAGTCTAGTCAGTTTTGAGAACTTTACTTTGCAATAGGGAGACCTCCTTCAGTCAATTTCCTGTAAGCGAGTTCACCAAACCGAAAGCATTTCCACCAAAAACCCAACTTGCGTTCTCATTCAAGTTTCGTTTGTTTCCAGTAAGTGACCATACATTTATTTACTTGTGTTAGTTGTTGTGACTTAATCTTCAAGCAAACTCATGAAATACGGAATCCTGTTGACAGTTGTTGTTTTTTTATAGTTTCCCTGCCGTTTCAGTCGTTGGCTTTCAATAACACCCAATCAAAACTTATTTCGAGCTTGTTATCTATACCAGAACCAGTTAGATGTCTGGTAGTAAGTTTTTATTCAATTTTGTCAAGGTTTCTTTGCGATCTTTTTTTAATCGATTTTTATTCCTGTGATAAGTGATACACCGAAGATCTTGAGCCGACAGTCAAGCATTGATCACTTTATATTTTCTTTCTGAAAGAAGTTTCTGCTTTATTTTAGTCATGGCTTTTCGTTGATATTTACAGAAATAAAAGTTGTTGAATCCACAAATTTCCTCTGTGTGTGTGTGTGTGTGTGTGTGTGTGTGTGTGTGTGTGTGTGTGTGTGTGTGTGTTGTGTGAAGTTTATTTAGATGTTGAGCATTATACCATTGTCGTTGAATTTCAACTAGAACATGGAGCCAGACTGAGTGAGTCACCCACCTGAGGTGGTGACCACAACGTCCCTCCAACGACCGTCTCCATGCGAACCTCCAACCCCAAAGGCTTTGGCACAAACTACCACAGGCACAGAAGTGTATGGGGAAACTGAATCTGAGGTCACCATGAGACCAGAACAAGGGGAAACCACCAAATCAGAGGCATTTTTCATTATTGCATGCTGATCAATGGGGATGATGTAATGATGTTGCTGTGGAAGTGCATCCGCTTTGAGACTACTTGACAGGGTTGTACTCCACGCTTACTGTCATAATATATACCGGCATCAATTGGGTCCGTGGGATACAGACACCTGCAGTGTTGGTCAGGTAATTAGAGCAACACTCTGTAATTCGCATCCATAAAGTGGATGAAGCTCAACTGTGTGGTTCCAGTCTCCCCACTGAGCCCACAGCACACTCGCTGTGGGTAGGAGCCGGCCGGAGTCTGAAAAATCCTATGACTCATGGGACTCGAAAAGAATAGTACTTATTATGGCACCCCCTAATGGGATGTCATTTTGAAACCCCCCTTCCCACCTATCACACCTCTAATTCAGACAACACACAACGGACACCAATTAGATATTTCCAACATTTATTACAAACATCCAACCATTTACTCAACCACAAAAACACTAATTCCACCACTAAATACCTCAACATCACAACAATACAATCTCACCAGCTTCACGCCCAGAGTCAAACCCAACCTCATTTTTTCAATCTCTACACGATATCAATGGCTCACAATTATTAAGCATCCACATAAACTGACAGTCATATGATAATCTAAATCAAACTCGACACCAAAGAAAACAACTATCCAAACCATGTATCTTATGAATCAAAAAAATATGTCTTCCACTCTCACCACACCAGCTATCTTGCATTGTCAGGAAATTCACTCCCCCACCCCCCCCCCCCCCACAGAAGTCCAGAACAACAATACGGCTATACACCTTTTCAATAAATCTCCACACGCCCAATCCACAAGAGATGTGTTCAAAAGGGGGAAAAAACACAAGTGAAAAAACCTTCCCAAGTCCTCCAGCACAACACACACAGGTAGATACAGTTCTGAAGTCCTCTGGCACAACACGCACAGGTAAATAAAGTTCTCAAAGTGCAAACAAGTTACAACCAGCAATCAAAAATACTACGACACAATCCTCCAAACCATCACTGCACCCACACACACAACCAGCATCTTGCGACACACCAGCAAAATAACCACTGTCAATAATTCAATTACAATAACAGCAAACACAAAAAACAACCCCCCCAAAAAAAAACCCACAAAAGCTTTCAACTCTTCCAAGGAGTGGCACAAGGCACACAGCCCAAATCACATCGTTAGGAAAATAAAAAAAAACAACCAAGACAAACTGAACGCCACCAAACAAACAGCAGCTGTCAGCTCCTCCTCCAAGGAGTGGCACAAGGCCCACACCCAATTCACCTGGAGAAAACCCACAAACCTGGATAAAACCCTGGTCCACAACTTTATCATCCAAAACATGGCGCAAGACAAATCATTTAAAAAAGAAAAATTCATTACCTAATACTAGTACAGAAACAACAAAAGAGAAAGACTTGCACACTAATTAGTGCAAAGTGGGACTGGCTTTTGAAGCTATTTTTTCACCCAGTTCTTGCAAGTTTTTGATACTAATTTTGTGATGATAAAAATAATAATGGTTATCAAACTCTCATACCTGTCTGTATCCCAAATGATCCATTTCAGTGATAGTGATAAAGTTGACGCGTGAAATGTACAAAAAGCCTCCATCCCACCGCCCCCCCCCCAAAAATAACATTAAAACTTTTTCTGATGAAGACTATTATGCTAACATATGAGCAATTGACATTCTCTTGTCTTCAGCAGACATTGCCTTTTCGCTATTGATGCCTTCATCCTCTTCATCAGATGAAGACATGACAATGTCGTCCTCATCTGCGCCATTGTTTTGTATGATGAAGTTGTGAACCACACAGGACGCAAAAATCACATGTGGTATCTCTTGCGAGTTCAGCATCTCCAGGTCCTTCAGCCGCCGAAACTTGCCCTTCAGCAGACCAATGGACCGCTCCACTTCGACTCTGGTCTGTGCGTGGCCGTGGGCTTTGTTGTATACTTTTTGCATACGGGTCAAATGCCCATTGTCACGGAACGGGACCAGGAGATATTGTTGAAGTGCATAAGCCGAGTCACCCAGTAAATGGTAACTGCTGGGCAGGCACCCTTCATCAGACTCCAGAAATGTCTTCAGGTCAGAGGTCCGGAATACTCTGCTGTCATGCACAGACCCGACGTTCCCTGTTGTGACATGCAGGAAACGCAAATCGTTGCCACACACCACCTGAAACGTATAAGATAAATGACATGACAGACTCAGTTATAATACCAGTGTGCCATTTTCGCATACTATGATACATGTAACTTGCTTTCTGATGGTGAGGCAGGAAAGAATTCCCCTGCTAGTTCAGATCCAGAGGGGGAAAAAAAGGGTTGATGTATGTGGCAGAGATTTTGACCCTTTCAGAATTAAATAATCTCAAATTGTATGTAATAGTGTCACATTGTACCTAGGCAGCTTAGTTATCACATAATGGCTGCAAGTTGCAAACTCATTCTGAAGGAAAATTAATAATGGTTATCAAACTCTCCTGTCTGTATCCTGACTGATCAGTGATAGTGATAAAATGGACGTGTGAAATGTACAAAAAGCCCCATCCCACCACCCCCAAATAATAAAATAAAATTAACAAACCTTTTTTTCTGGTTCCCGAACTACAATAGCTCTTCTTGCTGACAATCAGCTTTTTAATACTTTTATTTTTCCTTTTGGGGGCTAAAAATTACCTCATTCCTGTTTTTGTGGCTTTTTTCTGTCTTTTTTAATGTTTGGCTTTTATTTTTAAAATTATCCAATGTAGCTATTTGAAAGAAAAGAGAAATAAAGCTGCTATGAATTTTACAAGAATGGGATTTAGTATATACTTCATTCTACTATCAATGCTATCTATATATTGGTGCAGGCCTCATCATCAAAAGAAGCTTAACTTCCAACGTTCAAAATAAAATGAAACAGAAAAAGGCAATATACATCCTTATTCTTTTGGCCAATTTCCTTTTTTTTTTTTTTTTTTTGTTCAGGGTGGTGGGGGGTTGGGGCTCAAAATAGCACATTTGCATTCATTTGTGTATAGGGGTCTAAAGTACCTGTAGATGCATGGCAGGGTAGCCTTTTCTACAGATGAAGGAGTCGCGTGTCTCATCTGTTGGACCCGGGATTTTTATGTAGGTCCCATCAATGGCCCCAAGGACACCTGGAAAGCCAGCCCTCTGCTGCCACCTCTTGGCCATTCGCTGAAGCTGGTGTCTCTCAGGCCATTTAATGACATCCTCTAGACACACCAGAAAATGCAATGACATTCTACTTTATCAATTGGCTGCAAACAATTTAGGCAATATGCTACATTGAAATTAATTGACAACCAAGACTGAAATCATGTCATCTAAAAGAGGAAAAAACCACATGCATACAACTTACAGTGGATTCCTGTCACAATTAACCTCGGGGGAGAGTAATTTTTTGTTTCTAATCTTTCTAATCAGATTTTTTTTGGTAACCAGCATAATTTAGCTGATAGGGTATTTTGTTGCCTTCTTCATATGACATGGTACCTCCGTTCGGAGAAAAATGCCTCCTTACACCCCAACAGTACCACAAAGTACCTTTGCATGAAGTCTCGCAATGGAAAGTCACGTGACTAATTAATCCACTTGCGACAAGCGACAATAGTACTCTCATTAAAAAAAGAGTATTACACAGTTGGTGTTTTTTTAAATATATTTTTTACATTGCATATGTGCAAATGACTAAACGATGGCATCGAAGACATAGATATCCTATATAATCTAAATATATATAATCTAAATCTAATTCGGTTGTTTCCAATTGGGGTAAACACTCGCAAAACTTCGCTTCTATTGTGAGTCTCCATACAGAGGCACTAAATGGTATCGTTGGGGTGTAAGGAGGTACCCCTGTATATCTTTTTCTGAACCGAGGTACCATATCAAATGACGAGGGCGACAAATACCCTATTAGACATACTCTATCTTGAACAAGACACAAAAAAGACAGGAAATAGACATTGTTATAAACATAATTATAATTTCATAATTTCAATGTAGGTGGGCTCCATTGTATGTCTAAATAATAATAATAATAATAATAATAATAATAATAATAATAATAATAATAATAATATAATACACTAAAGAGTGCTACAACGAAATAACCAAAGACTGCCACAACTGATCACTAACAGTTGTGTTGCACAACTCGACAACTGATCACAGACAGCTTCAATCCTTAAAATTAAAAAAGGGGAAAAAAAAATCCTGACCCCCACCCAAAAAAAAAGAAGAAAGAAAATGGTGCAACCATACCAATCTGCTGTAATATCATGTCTGTGTGAAATCATAAATCATAAATCAAAACATTGAACTTACCTGGCAGAGATGTAAGCATTCTGCACACATTCATCACGATGTGGTGCAGGGTGCCCTTGTTCATGCCGAACCTGTCAGCAACACTCCTGTAAGACTCCTTGTTGGAGATGAGCCACAAGGTTGCCAACAGCTTCTTCTCTCTTGTCAGCGAAATTTCCCCTGACAAGGAGGGAGCCACCCAAGCAAGGAACGCCTGAGAACACATGGCACAAGAAAATAATTAGCCTACATTTTCAACATTTGCCATGTAATGTTTAGGCAAGATAGTGTTTTTGTTTTCTTTGTTTTTGTAGGCTGAACAAGAGGGCATCTGATATTACTATGTCTCACAAATATAATCTGATCTGTTCAGTACTTGAATACACTTTGTAGGTAATTCTGATATGTTATCTTTTTCTAAATTTCTAATGGGGAATAGGATAGCCTATTTGGTTACCTGAATTCCATATGCTTTGGAGTGGATTTTCCCCCTGGAGTTAACATCAGTGCTGACTCCACTCTCCACAAAAATCTTTCAGATGAGACTGTAAACCGAGTCCCCTTGTGCCCCCTTGTGCGAACACAGCACAAAAAATCTCGGCACACGTTAAACCCTGTCCTGTTGTTGTTAAGAGTAACCATTGCGCGCCAATGCACACTGGTGGGAACAGATCACAATATTTACAGAATTGCATACACATGGGGACTACACGAAAAAAGGCATGAGTGCTTATTCCATTATCCTCAATACAAAAGAATAAAATAAAATAATAAATAAATTTTGTTTATGAATGACTTACCTCAAAAACCTGAGGGTACATTCGAAAGCGACTTAAACTGATATGTTGTGTACGACGGCACAGTCACCTCCACAAAATTCGCCACATGTGCATCGGGATTTTCCTTTCTGTCCTCCACCTCGTTCAATGGCATGTCGTGGGGTTGTTCCTCATTCAATACGATGGCACATGCCTGAGCTACTTCTGCCATATCTACCCTATCTATCTCAGAATCGTCACATAACTCAGAAACTAACACTTGCTTCAAGAGAGATCTGCCCGGGACGCCATGTTGGATAAAATTCACTTCCGACTTGCCTGCAAGTTACCGTTGCAAAGCCAAGCTAGCGCTTGCGCAGCTCGCAGCGAGACATCTCGCCTGGCTCGCCTACTTACAACACGCCTCTGGAGAGCGACCTCCTTCGAGGGGTAGGCTCTCTCCTGCTTCTCCAACGGAGACAAAACTAGATCTACCTGGTGCCCAACAGCAAAAACTGGAACGGCGACCACGTCCCCCTGCTTAGCCTAAGCCTGCAGCCGCTCCGCTGATCTAACCGTTAGATCTACTCTCCCTGTGGAACTTCTCGAGAGATCTCGCCTAAGCCTAGATCTATAGGAAGAGAAAAGGAAATGAACATAGACAGCTATACACACAGAAGTAAGTGCAAAAATGCACGCACTGGTCAACTAGCCACTATACACCTAAAACGATCTATTAAAAATATGCGAACTCTGACATAGACAAACCAAGGAAACAGAAATGCCATATAAGAGAGAGAAAGGGGGGAGAAGGAGAGAGAGTGGGAGGGACAGAGAGAGAGAGAGAAGGAGATAGAGAGAGGGAGAGAGAGAGAGAGAGAGAGAGAGAGAGAGAGAGAGAGAGAGAGAGAGAGAGAGAGACACGCACACGCACACGCAGACGCAGATAATTTATCCATTAAGGCCATAGCCCCATATGAAGGGGTAGATTGACAAGCATAATGGGTTTTTTTTTTTGTAATGAAAAATATATCTATATCTTGCTCACCGCTGGTTCAAAGAATACCCGCAAAATCACATACAGTAGCATTTGTACTGGGACACATATAACATGCTTATGGATATGCGCTAAGTCTTTTGAATGACTTGTACAAATACAGTGCTAAATTACTAATTAGTCTTTCGTTTTTTGCCGACAAAAGTGAAGCTAATCTAAAGGTTGAAGGTCTACTGTAATACTTGGAAGGAATAAGTCTGTTTCTCAAGTCACTTAGTGCTGGACAAAGAAATACGAAATGAATTTCGTCTTCTGTCGATGACTGGCAAAGACGACACAACTTATTTTCTGTATTATTTTGGCTTGACTTGTATCTATGGGAATGTACTAAAATATCTGACATTCCAAGTCGAAATTTTATCAAAGCATTTCTAACAAAGCTACACATGTTATATGAGAGATAGGACTCCACAAGGAAGTCAGCCTTAAACAATCTATACAGTGAAAACCTTTCACTCGTTTGCACATGACAGTCCCAGTCTTGCCACCTGCAATCTATGAGGCGTTGCCTGAAACACATTAGAAAAGATTTTACACATCCAACACCCTGGTTTTGCCATACATCATAGAACCCATAGTTTGACAGACAGTTACGCATGTGGGTTACCCATGTCTTTTTACCGCGCTGATCCAGGTTATATAAAACTTTATAAGCTTGTGCAGGTAGTCTATGGTTATCCATTTGCAGCACCTTTAACCAATAACTCACACATTTTACATATGAACTTATATATAATGGGTATCTTCCCAACTCCCCATAAACAAAATCATTTGGTGTCTTTCTGTCTACATGCAAAAGCTTCTTCATAGCAAACAGATGCAACTTTTCTATTTCATGTCCAGCCTCAAACCCCCATATCTCCGCTCCATACTGCACAATTGGTTGTACTTGGCAATCAAAAAGCCTGAAAAAGATATCCGTTGACTGACTATCAAACTTACATAACATACGCATAATGCCCATAACAGCTCTTTTTGCTCGATTGACGAGATCCTGGCATGCATACTTGAAGCTTAGTTTTGTTGAAAAACAAATTCCAAGATATTTGTATACATTAACTACAGACATTTGAATGTTACCATATAACCATCTTTCCCTAGCTGCGAGATATCCACCTTTACAAAATACTATAATGTTTGATTTTTCCATATTTACTTTAAGTTCTAACCTATGTGCTGCAGAGTATAAGTGATTTAACTGGTTCTGTAATCCTGTCATTGTTTCTGAAAGAAGAATTATGTCATCTGCAAACAACAAGATAAATAACTCAACTAAATCGAAGGAAACACCATGCCTACCATTTTCGATAATTTCTAAGGCTAGTTCATTGATGAATAGTGAGAACAAAATGGGACTACAAACATCACCCTGCTTTACTCCTCTTGTACACCTCACAAAATCACTAAGTTTACCCCCACTTCTGATTTTAGCTTTTACATTTTTGTACATACTAACTACACAGCGGTAAAGTTTTCCTTTTATATCATTTTTTCTGAGTACTGGCCACAACAAATTTCTAGAAATGGAGTCAAAGGCTTTTTCGAAGTCTATAAATGCAACGTATAGTTTCCGATTATTTATAAATTGCTTCTGTACTGCAGTTAATAGAGTAAACATATGATCAACAGGAGCATAGTTTTTCTTAAAGCCTGCCTGGTGTTCACCTGTGATGTTAGCGGAATCAACCCATTGTGCTAAACGCTTATTTATAACTGAGCTAAACAACTTACTAGCAATATTGCATAACGAAATACCCCTATAGTTGTTAACGTTGTTTACATCTCCTTTTTTATGAAGTGGCAGAATGGTTGATTCCACCCAGTCCTCCGGATAATCCCCCTGTTCAAAAAGAGTGTTAAATAAGTTCACTAAAAAGTCTATAGCCTGCTCTCCAAAGTTTTTGAAAAATTCACCAATTAATCCATCTGGCCCTGGAGCTTTACCACACTTTAACTGTCTTATAGCCACTAGTATTTCTTCTTTTTCAATAGGTCGATCCAGCTCATCTAAGTAGTTACCGTCAAACTCCTCATCTTCTTCTAAATGAACATCTTTATCTAAAACACTTTTGAAATGATCATACCACTCTTCAATGGATATGTTGTTCCGTACCTGTGGTTTCTTTTTGGATACTGTGCGCAGTGCTTTCCAGAAGTCTTGTTGACAATTTACGGAATCCAGGATTTTCTTAAATATCTTATCACTTTTTTCTTTTTTCTTTCTTAACAACAAGTTTTTGTATTCTCTTCTAGTTTTGCAAAAAAGTATACGATCTTTTTTAGCAAAAGTTCTCTTAAAAATTCTCAAAAGTTTTCGCACATATTTTCGCATAATTCTACACTCTGTATCAAACCAGTCACTTGTATCTCCAAATTTGTTTACACAAACGTTTTGTTTCATACAGTCTGCAGCTTTTTTGATAGTACCATTAAACATATGCAGAGCATCATTTACATTTTCATTAATCTTTGTTTGAGCTGCTAACAATTCTCCACAGATTTCTTCAGAACTAATCAACTCAGAGAAATTTTCAGCATATTCATTTTTCCAAATAAATTTTTCCATGTATTCACGTTTATAACATTCAACAGTCTCACATTCATTCCAATCTCTCTTGTGCATATACAACTCTAATGGCATGTGATCAGATTCTAATCTTTCGCCAACAAAAAGGTTACAGTTAGAGTTAATGAAGTCATACAAATCAAATGATGAGACAAAATAATCATTCACACTATTTCCTGTATCAGATATGTATGTGAAACGACCAGAGTTGTCGCCATTACATACACCATTAAGAATAAACAACCCTAAAGCGTTAGACATGTTCAAAAATAACTTGCCGTATGAATTAAGAACTCTATCTTCTGAACATCTGTTAATCTCAACAGATTTGCTTTTATCTGGAAAGGAATGAGAAAAG